>CAESWR010001736.1:113820-143729 GCA_903171835.1 Mullus surmuletus
GTCACAGTCCAGCCTGCATTGAAAGAATATGACATATTATATATATACAAGGTCATATTAGGAAAACTGATGGTGAGGGGAGGGGGAGGTGACCTCTCTCCTGGCAGTCACTTACATACCTTGTGTTTGTGATGAAAGACAGAGTTTCAGTTTCACCCCCTCGAGCAGATAAGCACTGTTGCTTCCACCAAATGTGACAATGGGGGTCTGTGCTGCACGCGGAAGCGACTATTCGAGACAGCGGAGGTTCCGTGATGAGTGGCGCTGACGGACGCCACTTGGAAGCTCATGACTAAACTTTTGCTAATGATCACTTGTAGAGTATCGTGGTACAAAAGTAATGCAATTACTGTAATGCATTACTTTTTGCTGTAATGCGGTAATGTAAAGCATTACAAAAAAAAAGGTAATATTTTACTCAGAGGAGGGACTAATCTTTTTTGATTTTTGATGAAGCATAAACTATGAATAAATAATTATGCTGTGAATTCTCTGTGAATAAGAGAATAAAGGGATGGAAATGTAAAAAGGGTTGTGTATCTTGCCATGTCTGTGGGTATTAGGTTACAATATACAGTAGTAGCCTCTAGCTCTTTTGATTTCAATATGAATACACCTAAAGTTACAGTATCTCTACTGTGTGTATATGTATTGTGCCATGAGCCATACCTGCGGCCATCATATTGTACTGTTGTTAGCCTTAATGCAAGCTCTGTAGTGATTCCAGACCACATCACCTCCTACTTGACAAATGCAATAAGATCTACTGAGAATGCCAAATCCATATTTCCAGTTACTTTGGTGAGAGTAACTAAAAAGTAGAGTAATGTCACAAATTACTTTGAAATGACAGTAAGAAGCAATAAATAATGCATTACATTTTTGAAGTAACTTGCCAAACACTGATCACAGGATGTCAAAAAGTGACAAAAATGGGGGAAATTCACAAATCTGTCCGTGAAGAAGCTGCAAAACAAATTGTTTAAGTCTAATTGGTATCAGAAATGTCTACCAAAACAATTAGGGAGGAAGCCTTCTCTGGAACTTGCTCAATACTTAAACACATTAAACACATTTTCACATTATATTGATGAATGTTGAATTTGGGAGCTTTATAGCGGATCAAGTGTTTTTAGCGCTGCCCAAATCCCTGAGCTCAGAGTGCAGCTCTGACCTCGGGGAAACAGAGACAGCGGTGATATGGGAGCTCTTTACTGGTCTGGTGAGAAACTGAATATTGTGACAGATGGATAAAGTTTCAACTAAGGGAACGTGTGTCCCAGTTTTCCAGAAAAAAACAACAACAAAAAAACCAAATGTACACAACTCCTCATTTGCTTTATGTGATACACCCAAGTCTGAAGGGAGGTCAGATTCCCTGAGCACCGAAGTCTTAAAAAAAACATTACAGGATTACGTTTCGAGCCAAGACTTTCACACAGCCTATTACTTTTTAAAAGAAACGGGAATGTAATTTGTACATACTAAAACAAGCCCTAGGATGATAAGAATAAAAAAATAAAAGAATAAAAACATACTAGATTGATAAACTCATCATCCTTTTTCCATCTCATAATTATTCAGTTTAATGTATTTGGATATTGTTATGAATTTGCAAAGTGATGAAGATAGTTTTAGATTATTCTTGAACTTTGACTGTAATTCAATATTTGATATTAGTTGCAAATATTACCCATAATACTGCAGCTTTCACGTATTTGAAACAACCTTTGGATCATGTTTCACAGGGAGGAGTTTTTAGGAAGTTGAAGCCTTTGAGTTTAATACACTGAAGCTGCGTCTTTTCTCCACAATTGGTTTTATTCACAATTTTTATTCTTTTTTTTTTGATGACTAAACACCAGATTATTGTGAAGTGTTAAAGGGTGATGAATGTCTTCAGTCAAGCAAAAAACCTGCCTCTGAGCCTTTCTGCCCTCGCGGGGTGACAGTGACCCCTTTTCTGCAGTTTATCTTGAGCTTAGATATAATCCAGTAACTGTAAGCGCATTGCTGTGAGGCATCTAATCAAGTAATGTTGTACTCATGCCATGTTTTATTCTTGTGTTTTCTCTTTGCAGTGTTGAAAAGTGAAAAGCGGGTTTTTCCACGATCCCACCATTCACAATGTTAATGCGATCTCATTCAGAGAGGCGAGCCCTCCTTGGGTTCTCAGCCCTGTTGACCCACAGCATTCCGAGGCAAAGAGATGTGGTCTCGCCTCCTCCCCAGTGCTTCGCCTCTCGGGAGTCCCTTTATACCCCCGTTTCTCTCAGCTCGCCACCTCCTTGGGTGACTCAGGCTCTTTCCAACCTTGAGCAAGGAGAGCGAGAACTGCAGGGTCTCCAAGAGCGGCAGCAGGTGGAGGTGGAGGAGGTGAACCGGGAGTTGGACAACGCCATGATTGAGGCTCAGAGGGAGGAGCGTCGCCTCCTGGAGAAGATTGAGCAGGACCACAGGGAAGCCCAGCGGCACCTCGGTCGGGTGAAGAGGGAGAATGCTGCGGCGGTACGAGTGGTGCAGTCCCTTGTTGACCAGCAGCTTCGAAAAATCGGACAGCTGAAAGAGCAGATACAGAGATGGGGGAGTACCACCAGTGGAGCCAATAAAAACCAGCTGCAAAGAGGGGTGGCTGAGGTAACCCAACCATGGGAAATCTCTCTGACACTGAAAAGGGTCCTTTTCTTTCCGAGCCCCCAGTCCATCACCTTGAGCTTGGGGCAAGTTGATGTTAATGAGCAAAGTATGACCTATCCTATTGGTGTCTGCGGTGTCGAGGGGCAAAAGTGTGCCTTGCACTCAGGAGACACAACGTTTTCAAACCTTACCCCTCTTGAAATTCGAAAGGAACCACAGGCAAACAGACACAGACCCAGACCCAGTATAGATGAGGGCACCAAGGCAAACAATGGGAACATGCATGCCGCACGGAAACTCTCGAATTCCACAGAAAATGATGATGAACTCAAATCACCAAAATCCCCTGCATCGAGGCGTCGTGGTACATCGGAGTCCTCCCTAGATGAAGAAGTTGAGTCTGTGTTTTCAGACACACAAGGGCAAGACCTCTTCCTTGCTATTCCATCAGTGTCTAGCCAAGGAGAGTCTGAAGGTGATGATTCTGATAGAAAACAAAATGGAACCAAGAAGCGTTTCACTCTAAAGGGTAAGAGAAAGCCAAAGACCCTTGTCTTGGTCTCACGTGATGAACCATCCTGCCCTCCAGAGGAAGCTGGTGCAAAAGAAAGTAATGTGGCAATATCGGCGAAAACTAGACGAAAAGGTTCACTCTCCAGGCATATGTCTCAACAAACCCTGTCCAAGAAGAAGACCTCAAATGGATCATCAATGGACAGTGGAAGCCCTCCATCTCCAGCAGAAAGTGAGGATTCCTGTTGCACCTACACTGTGAGTACTATAAATGGCTCCATCAAACAGCACTGCCGCTCAATGTCCACCACCAAACTCTCCAGTAAACTACACAGCTCGATGAAATGTGACAAAGGTGAATGCGGAGCTGTCAGGAAGGTCACCAGAATGCGCCTTACATCAGAACCTTCGACCACTGAACAAAGACAAGGACATGGCACAGAGTCAGAACCAGAGAGGAACAATGTGAGTTCAGATGAACGACAATCAAGATCCCAGACTGGTGTCACTCAAGGTTCAGGTCTAAAGCGAGTGAGCAGATCTCTGTCTATGTCAGCCATCGAGGGCGACAAAATAAATCAAATCAAGGAATCACCGCAATACAAAGACATGAGGGAGAAATGTGTGCCAGCGTTAAGGGAGCAGGAAGAAGAGGGGTCAATGGCGCTGGACTCAGCTTATCTGGTCAAACAGTTTGGGAAACAGGGCTCTGGCCGTACTGACTTCAACCTTCCAAGTGGTGTCCATGCAACAGTCAAAGGGCAGCTGTTTGTGGTGGACTGTGGAAATGCCCGCATTCAGGTGACCGATCTCCAAAAGAATGTTGTACAGCAAGTGTCCCCCTCAGGAGCTGAAAGGTCCTCACGTATCTGCAACTACTTCGATGTGGCTGTAAACTCCAAAGGCCTCATTGCGCTGACCTGTGCTGCCGAGCGCGCTCTCCTGGTGTTCAGCCGACATGGACGCCTGCTGCAAACGTTTGGGGGCACGATGATTGGTTCCACCAACGAAGAGCTGGATGCTCCCAGAGGAGTGACTGTAACCCGTGCAGATGAGTTCTTGGTAGCCGATATCAAGCGTGGCACCCTCACTGCCCTGAAGCTGGAATCCAAAACTGGGGCCCGGTTGGAGCGGACGGTGGTGAGTGGGTACCACAGACCTTACCTCGTGGCGGCCTGTCTCACCACTGGTCTCATTGCCCTATCCGAGCGAGGCAATGAGACTGGACGCGTCCCGTGCATTCGGGTCCTTGAACCTGGGTGGACCACCATCCGGATCCTGGGGGTGTGCTCCGGCCTGGGGCCTGTCCTGTCTTGTCCATGGGGCCTTTGTATTGACAGTGATGGAGATGTTCTGGTGGCAGACTGGGGCAAACAGCACCACCGCATTCTTTTCTTTCCATCCAAGGGTGTTGGCTGGCCGGTGGTGAGTGACAACCTGAGCAGCCCAAGAGGACTGGCCCTGCTCCCTGATGGCCAAATGGTGGTGTCAGACAGCATGAATCATTCCATCAAGATCTACCGCTACAAATGAAACACAGTGGGATCACATAGGGATAGATTTAGACTCACTGAATAAATACTCTTAAATTAGATGTAGATGGAATTTACACAATCTCTTTAGGTTTAATGGTGGGATTCTTCAGATTTTTTTTTCATGATGATAATCAGTAGATCGAAGAAGTTGTAGACAAAAATAATTTTCTATACATTGTAGTACTTTTCATGCTTTTCAAAAAACTTAGAGTGTTTCAAATGTTTTTTGTAATTTCCTAAAATTAGTCTGATCTACTTACGATACTATATCTATCGGGCAGTGTGGCTTATGCCTAGCAAATAATGAAATTGTGTGCAAAGAAATCTAAAACCCCTTTCTGTACGAGCAAATCTAGGCAGCATATTCAGAGATGTACTCAGTTTAGTAGTGTCAACTTTCCCGACAAATGACAATAAAAATGTGATTTTCCAATGGATTTGCACTGTTGTTATATTCTTCGTGAGTCCCTCTTGCTGTCTTCTCAACATCTTCTCTTTATTATCTCGTTGTGTTCTGCTCATCTCCCTGCATTCTCCTTCTGTTTCCCAGCTGTGCCTCCCTTGTTCTTCAGGTGATCTCTTTCCTCCCAAGGATAGAACATGTGGGATTGACTGGAAACTCTAAATTGTCTGTAGATGTGAATATGAGTATGAATGAGTGTTTGTCTCAATGTGTTGAACCTGAGATGGGGGGGAAATCTTGCTAAATGACAGCTAGAATGAGTTCCAAACCTGCACATAAATGGAAGAAAATGGTTAAATGGATGGATGATCCTTGTGTTGACTAATGTGTGTATGAAACTCTACATACTCACTAATATGAAAGGGCCCTGCAGGACTGAAATATGAAACCATTTACTTCTAAAGTGGATGAATAATGGCTGCTTACTTTACTCTGCCAAACTGCTCAATGTTCACCTGTCAAAAGAATCCTATGCAATCCACATTCAAACCTTTATTTTAGGCATTGACTCAAGAACAACACGTGATGTCTCTTGATGAGCCCATATGTTATTTTTGAGACTTCACGAACTGTACAAACTGATGATGGGAAATGATCATGTCAAAGCCACATTTTGCAACAACTGAAATTCCGACCGTAGGTCAGGTTTCCAAACGTGTCCACCCACACAACCGCTCAGGTATAAAAGTGCAGGTTCAGCAGTGCTGGGTCTGTTTCTCAGTGACCTCATCAGGATCACACGGCATGAAGCTGCTCACCAGAACTCTCTGCTTGTGCCTGGCACTCTGCCTCGCCAACGGCGCCCCCGCGTAAGTGACGGACTCTTTGTGAATGCATGAATGATGCAGGTTTGAAAATGCTTCAATCACAGACTCTCAGTTTTGTGTTTACAGCAGAAAACCTTACAAAAATTCAATTTTATGATCATTCCGAAGCTGTTTCAGTTGTGTTTGTTCTCTTATCGCTAACTGTTTGCCAGTCAGCAAAGTTCATCAGACGGATCAATTCAACTAATAGTGGGGTCTGTGGATTTCGCCACATTCTTAAACAAAATGGCCATGACTCAGGGATTTTTAGCAACATGGAGTAGAACATGACGTGATGTTACCCAACAATAAGAACTGTGTCTGATCCTTTCCAGGCCAGCAGACGATGCAACAGCACCAGGTGACTCTTCAGCATATTTATCATTTGTCATAAGCTTTTCTACCTGTATTTTCTTGTGTTGGTTACACAGATTTCTGTGTATAGTAAATCTATGTGTGTTTATTAACACATCATTTGAATGATGCATTAAAGGCGGAGATGCTGGTCTGCTGGACCGCTGTGCTGGTTTGGAGTTTGACGCCATTACTCCTGATGAGAAAGGAATCACTTTCTTCTTCAAAGGTAAGAAAGTGACTGTAGGCTTGGTAACACTTAATTTCAGTTCACTATAACAGGACTTGCACTCTCATCCTGATGTTTGCCTTAGGTGACCACCTATGGAAAGGCTTCAGTGGTCCAGCTCACCTCTCAAACGAGTCCTTTGCAGAGCTTGATGACCTCCACCACATTGGCCATGTGGATGCAGCCTTCCGCATGCACAATACAAAGAACCTGGACGACCATGATCACATCTATTTCTTCCTGGTATGTGAGGGCAAACTTAATCTGCAGCGTTAAAGAAAGGAGAACGGATACTGATAATATAATCTTCAGGATGACATGGTGTTCAGCTACTACAACCACACTCTAGAGGAGGGATATCCAAAAAGAATTGAGGCCGATTTCCCAGGAGTGCCCACTCACCTGGACGCTGCCGTGGAATGTCCCGAAGGAGAGTGCAAGACAGATTCAGTACTTTTCTTCAAGGGTATGCCATTTTTCACTCCCAATACGTTAAGAATGAATGTTTCAAATTGATTCGATTGGAATAATCTGATGAGGAAAGATGCACAGTGCTGCCTCCTAGAGGGGAAAACATGCTGTTGCACCAGGCTGACCAGTGCAGGGAGGGTTGGGTCATCAAGTACAAACTACACAGCATGAAATATAATCTTTAAATTAGATTACAAATAGTAAATTCATCATGTTTTGAAATTGCAGCTTTGATATTGATTTCTCTAAACCTGAACATCACCTGCAGGAAATGATGTCCATGTTTACGATATTGCCACAAAGGTGGTGAAGACCAAGACATGGTCCGACCTGCCTGTCTGCACATCCGCTTTCCGCTGGCTGGAGCACTACTACTGTTTCCATGGAAACAATTTCACCCGCTTCCACCCAATCACCGGAGAGGTGGGCAGCAACTACCCAAAGGACGCCCGCAGTTATTTCATGAGGTGCCCCAACTTCGGTGAGCTTATCATGACATTGTCACACATTTTATTTTTCTAAGTGACTTTGGCTTTAACGTCTGAGCTTCTGAATTTGATCGCAGGTCACGGAGGAGGTCACAGGGTCCCAAAATGCAGTGAGGTGAGAATAGATGCTGCCACCTCCGACGATGCAGGAAGATCATATTTCTTTGCAGGTAAATTCAGACGCACATGACCATCATCTGTCACCACTGTCATCAGCAGTAGCATCTAAAATTCTATTTATCAGTTACGAAGCTTTAGAATATTTATTTGAATTTTAAAAGTTCTTTGGTAGTCTCTGACATTTCACTATTCTGTAGTATTTTATGGGCACTTAAAAAATGAACATGATCAAGTGCATTGATGCAGTCATTCTGTACATAGATTAACAAAAAACAAACATCTGTATTGAAAATCCTTTATGTTGATTTGTCTTATGTTATATCCTGATATTGTGATACTAGATAATGATAATATAATAATCTAATCAATCTTGAATACATAAAAAGTTTTTGATTGAAATCATGGAGAAAAATAATTTTCACATTTCTTTGAGAACCACCTTAAAGTGGCATAGGTCAACTTCAGCGGAAAAATGACAAAAAGACTTGATTTCCCAGAGGTACTTGAGCACTGGCAACTTTCCCGGTTGTCCACTAGTTGGGGGGAAAACAATCTTTTTTTACCTTTTTTTTTTCAAATAGAAGTTGCCACATGTAGCTTTAAAAGTAGCATCACTTTCTTTTCAGGCCGGATCTACATGCGCTTGGACTCCCATCGCGACGGCCTTCACGCCTTCCCCATCAGCAGGTCGTGGCCAGAGGTGCCGGCTGGGGTCGACGCGGCCTTCTCCTACACTGACAAAATGTACTTCATCAAGGTAGGCGGTCACACACTTATCTTGGAATCCCCCTGCGAACCTGTGTGTGCATCTAACACTCCTCCCGCTTCCAAAAACACCTGCAGGACGATCAGGTTTACATCTATAGAGCTGATGCTCACTACACGCTGATCGACGGCTACCCCAAGAGTCTGATGGAAGAGCTTGGCATTGAGGGTCATGTGGATGCTGCTTTTGCCTGCCCCAATGATCACACAGTTCACATAATTCAAGGTAAAGGTCTTATTTATCCCTTTTTGCCCACCAGAGGAGGTGCAGGCATAACAACGGGTCTCTTTCTTTCCGCAGGAGACCGGTTGCGTGACGTTGACCTCACTGCCACACCCCGCGTTGTGACCAGAGATCTGCAACTGCCTTTGTCAGACATTGACGGCGCTATGTGCGGTCCAGATGGAGTAAAGTTGTTCAGTGTCGGGCATTACTATGCGTATGAAAGTGTCAGGGTACTGGTTTCAAGCAGAATGGCCCCTAGGCCTCAGAAAATCACACCACAAATGATGGGCTGTGAGTAGTAGGTGTTGAGAACAAGGCTGCCAGACAGGCGAGCACACACTGCACAGATTCACACACTCATCATGAACTTTTGTGGGCGAATAAATTGTGGAAAACTGTTCCTGCCATGTCTGTTGTGTGCGTGATGATTTGTGGACAAAAATAATTATTTGCAATTATATCAATGACTGCAATTGAACAAAAACAAAAACGATGAAGTAATACTGCAGTTTGGCCACTAGAGGACCTGCTTTACAAAAGAATGCATGAGCAACTGGACTTAAAGAGCGGGATGACTGTATTTGTCAGTCACATTTAAGGGAGGGTCTCACAGGTCTGTAAGTCTCAAAACATCTCTGTGGTCAACTTCAAGGGGGAAAAAAAGCTTTAAACTCAACTTCATGTTGGTAGAGATATGCATGAATCCATTCAGTCACCTGGTGCTGTATTCAGGAGAAAACAAAGATTGGGCAGAAAGGAGTTAGTCAATGGGAGGATGGCGGAGTATGCATATTATAAAGAGCAATTTAGCAATTTTCATGAAGTGCTGGAACACCAGGAAAGTCAACCACGTAGTATATAAAAAGCCTCAAAATACATTGCATCTCCCAGGATAAGCAGAAGTAGAGAGGGATTCGTTTTAATTCAGCTTTATTTGTATAGCGCCAATTCATAAAAATCACTAAGAACTTTAAGAGTGAGTTTACACTCATATAAGAGGAAAGTGGTTAGTGCCAATGGTTAATGATGATTATGTGATGCGGATGGGGAAGAAGATCAAGGGTGCCCCCTGCAGGAGAATGTTACCCATGCAGAAAATCACACTACATTAACAGCGATTATAGAGCTAATTGTGGTTATTATAACTCCATATTTGACCTCCACACAGTGTTGAACTTAACGCAAACACTAAAATAAATTCAATAAATTCATGAAGATATCCAATCAGACATCAGACATGTTCATGCTAAAGTCTTGTGTGCTCATTTTCGAATATAAATAATTAGGGGTGTCCCGATCTAATACTGATATTGGATATCCTTCCGATATCAGCAAAAAAATATTGGATTGTATAATATCAGCTTGCATCTAAAATTTCTGATATAAGGTATTGAGATTATTTTTCAGGCTCTTCTAATTCATTTTTTATTTGTTTTGTTCAATTGTAGAATATTCTTATGTTTAAGGTTCAAATGTATGTAAGCCATTGGTTAATAATGAACGGGTGAGTTTTTCTCATAGTTATTGTTGCTGACTGTTGCTATTTGAGTAATATCAGATGATCAAGCTGGTTCTAACATTCCATACTACAAAATAAGTAATAAAAGTATGTATGACTCATGCTGATATCGTATCGGATTGATATTGGTATCAGCCAATACTCAACGCTTCAATATCGTATTGGAAGTGAAAAAGTTGTATCGGGACAGTTTCTTTGTGTATATTTTTTCCGTGTTCTAATAAAAGAGCAACAAACAAAAATAGGAACAATCATGTTTCCTCCTCAGGTACTTTTTTGCCACCTCCTTCACCAGCGTCATGTTTGTATGAGCTGCCCCCTAGTGGGCATATTGTTTGGCATGTGTGCTCACGTAAGGATTCTTTATCTATTAACAAATGGAAGCCATTGGCTGCATGAAAAATACAAACTGTGTGCCGCCAATCGCTGCCATAAAGATATCATAATCACTGCGGTTTCCATGTTTATGAAAATCAACACCCCATTATCTATTGTCCCATGCCGATGTGTTGGTGTGTGTGTGGACAGGAGCGATGAGGTCGAGGCAGCATCGGCGCAAATTGAAGCCCTTTCACCCCCCCCTGGGTAGGTTTTTGTTCCACTAAAATCCCTGGATTTTCAGAAACAATAAAGGAAGCGCTGGCCTCAGCACAGCGTGATGGGCGAGGCCGCAAGGACACACAGCCACACACATGCCATGCGAGCGCACATTGAAATGCGTCGAGACACACATGCAGAGCATACGGTGTTTGTCATCACACACACACACGTAGCTACTGGCTTTGTAATGCTGATATGTGATCTGCCTAAAGTAGTGAACATAATAAGAAATTAATTAGATTTTGGCAGATTTCTTTAGCTATAAATTCTCATCAGACAAGGGGACAGAATCTGAGGTGCTACTAAAAAAATCACATAAGTAAAAGTAAATTAATAAGATGGTGGAATGAGGTTCTTCAACAATCAGTACTATTGAGGACAATTCATTACAATGCTCACTGCTGCCCCCACCGGTACTTTGTGGAATAACGTTTTCCAAAAATTCATGCACTTCCTTAAGGGAATGGATAAAAATGTGCAGGTTCTTGTGCTCTCCTGAACTTTTTGCAATGTGCAACTAATTTAGCTGGGGGACATCACACTGGATTAACATTATATCACATTAACTACACGTAAAAAAGAAAAAAAGGGGGAAAAAAGTATATTATATATAAATATACATAAATATATATATATATAAAATCAAATGGCTAACCATGATGGACAGCAAGTATGGTACAAAAAGTTTATTCGGTAAACAGTTCTGTAAACATCTGAGGTAAATGAACATTTACATCAACATGTTCTTCAACAAAAGCTTCAGACACAAGGCACTTCTTTTCCAAGACAGAGTTCACAACCAGAGTAAAAGCAGGGATAGTGTTTTTTTGTTGTTGTTGTTGTTGTTTTTTAATTTTCAGTATCTTGTCCCTGCCCGTAGGGGTGTCCTGCAAGTCCCATCCCGCAACCTGTTTCCATCGCCAAGGTTTTTGTCTTTTCCAGGCATGATTGTGGTGTTCAAAGTGGCCAAAAGGTTCTTCCTTCATATTCAGGACAGAAAAAGAACAGTCACTTTTAGAGTCCAATTTTTATAACATGATAAAAATAAATTCAAAAGTGAATTTCCCTCCGAGGACACCCAACATTTCTCTTTAAGTAACTGTGCAAATCTTGTATCAAAGGTACTAAGAACAGGGAAAAAAACAATAGAAATAAATAAAATGAACTTTTATTGGTGACAAAGTTTGACATGATGTCTTTTTTTGTGTCATCAAATGGTTGGATAATTGATCTTTGTGTATGATTCTAAGGGGTTAAGTTCTCAAGCAAAGCCCTTCACAGTTGAGACCAAATCTTTGGCTAAATCACACATATCACAAACAATAACTTCTTTCCTAAGGAAAGATTCAGTGCTTCAGCTGCCATGATGTGCTGAAGTAGTTTATTGGCAGAGACGTAAACATTTGACACGGTCAGCAAACAACATTTATCAAGACTTTGATTTGTCCTGAATTTTTTTTAAATTACAACTAACCAAAAACTGATTTACTGTGTATAAGAGTTTGTTACCTCTTATTTGCTTGGATTCATTTAGTTTTATAGAAGTGGTTAGCATGTTAGCTGCTAGCAGTATGCTAACCACCTATTATTATTATTAGCTAGCTTAATGCAGCCAATTACTGCCTCTCTGTGCGTCTCTGCAGAATATTTGTGATTTTTCTTAATCGTACAAATTAGCCACCATGCTTACTGTGAGCTAAATTGTTTGTTCTTTTTACCTGAATATCTGAATGCTAATCAGTCTAAAGCACATTTTAGGTTAGCATGAATGTGTAGGGGAACATTCCCTATAAGGGTTAAGGTTTTATTTACAGGATGTAAACAGTACACAAGGCCTCGTTTAGGATACATTTGGCCCCTCCAACGACAGCCCATTGGACCTTGTAGAAACATGTTTTTATCAGACCTGCTTACCAAAGAAATATAGGCCACAAGATGTGGCTGAAAGCTCATGAGGACCTTGAATTAAAATGTATTTTAATTTAACAACAACAGAAAAAGAAAAAAAAACATTTTAATGTCAATCATGCTGAAGCTGTATTTGCCTTTGGTATTTTCACGGTGTCTATACACCAATTTTGACACATTGTTTACAAGTAGTCTAATACAAGCATTTTAATAATCTGCCCAGAGAGAAAGACAATGCTGTGCAAATGTCCCAAACCACTCTTCCCTGTTACTACTTTATACTCATGAAGTTTGGATAAATTAAAGCTTTTAGGGAGTTTTTGCAAGGAAGAACAAGTTATTTGAGCCATTTTCTGTCTTTTTTGGCAGGAATTAATGACAGGAACAGGGGAAAAAATGGGGGGTGTCTGTTAAAAACAAAGATCACTTTTAAAAAGATCGTATTGCTTTCTTTTTTTCCCAAAATAAAATCTAAAAGCTACTGTATATTCTACAGCTAGTCTAGAATTAAAGTCTTCCTATACAGAACAGCTAGGGGGAACTCAACAGTTCTGTAACACACCGCAAACACAAGCATCAGAAAGAAGATGAATCTTAACGCTTTGTCCAAGCCACAAAGCTAAGATTGTTTGTATACAGAGTTTTATAACTGCCACAACTCCTCTAACATTGGATTTTTGTATAAAGTGACCAGTTGGGCCAATGTCAGAATCATCCAAATCTCTTCTTGTTTGTCTAGGTGAAAATCTCACAGCCTGACCAACTTTAAAAAAAAATGGTGGTAGTTCTGTATAACACCCTGTGCAACCTATGATTGCTACTAATCAATATGTATGTACATATTTATAAACTCTTTATAGTTTACCCTGATGTAACAGCAGAGATGTAATTTTGTAAACACGGAAACAATTTTAAAGTAACACACGCGGCCTGCGGAGCCTAAGGACTATATCTCAGGGTAGGACTGTGTTCCTCTCATCGCTTGCCCTCTCTTCATTGAAACAACAGGCCGGGCGAGAGCAGCACACACCAGGACAGACAGAATATCAACAGACACACACAGGACTGTCAGGCTCCTTCATCATGTCACAAGGAGAAAAAAAAAGAAAAAGAAGTCAGAAGAAAGAAACAAAAGTGCAAACCTCTCCTCTGATGTCCCCCAGCAAATAAATAAAAAATTGCTGCCTCTAAGTTCCCAAACGTATTAGTCCAATCATCATCATCATCATCATCATCATCATCAACATCAACATCATCATCACTATACCCTTCCCTTGTTTGTCTCTGTGCTGGCAGCACATTTTATAAATGTGTGCGTTTGTGGGGAGAATTTTTTTTAAATGAGATAAAAAGTGGTCAACAGAAATGTAAACAGTCACACGAGAGAGAGAGAGATGCTTGTAGTGTTTCAAGGAATAATTTGGCGTTTCCCAAATACGGAATATGAAAAAACGAAAAAGATGACAGGAAGAAAAGGATGATTAAGCACTATTGTCTGATTCCTGTGGTCATAATTGTTGCAGCCACTAGATGGCATCCGTCAATTAAATGCAGGTCAATTTCAGGGTTTCTTTTTTCTAACTTTCATAAAAGTGTTTAATTACAACTAATGGGACTTGTACAACCTCTACTTAGAAGATAGTAAGTTCAAACTGAGTGAGGTGACCCATAAGTCCCTGTCCGCTAGAAAAAGGGGCCCTGGGTGTGTTTGCAGCGCTGAATTGACGTTCTAATGAGTTGCCCGAAAAGGTGATTTCAGTCAATAAGTCCCTCACAATAACTTTGACAGAGCTTTCACATCGAGGAGCCTGTAGCAGGAACACTGTTCATACAACCCCAAGGTCCATCCCATTTCATCAGGACCACCCTCTGTCCGAGGTGGTCTCCAAAACCAATGGTCTCCAAGTATTGTCATGGATGTCAAGACTCCGTGACTGGTGACAGCATCTCTTTAAAGTGACATATTTTTCCATTTTAAAACCGCCAAAAGTACTTTGTGGGCTCAACCAGCGAACATGATTGATGTGAGAAATGGCTGGAAGTATTTGTACTCAGGCACGAAGAAAAATGTGATAATTGGCCATTTTTTGACTGCTTGTTTCCATAATCCCATGTAAACATGCAGACTTTGAACTTCACTTTCTGCTTCAGCTTCCTCTTCACTAACCACAGACCATTGCTGCACCGGACCACCACTCCTATTTTGCCTGTTTCACCCTTGTCACAAACTTGCACGACCTGGAGGTACTCTTACATCTTGGGGTAGCAACCAATCAACATCTGATATATTGGGAAGCAAATTTTCTGGCAGACCAAGCCAGCCTGATGACTGGAAGCCCACAAACAGGCCCACCATATGAAGAACTTTTGGTTTGTAGGAAAGGACAAATGTGGTGAATAGGGGTGTCCCAATACAACTTTTTCACTTCCGATACATTACCCATATTGCACCCTTGAGTATTGGCCGATATCGATCCGATACAATACCAGCACGATTCGTACATACTATATATATTTTGTAGTGTGGAATGTTAGAAAAGGCTTGATCAAGTGATATTACTCAAACAGAGAACAATAGTCAGCAACAGCCATGAGAAAAACGGACCCATTTATTATTAACCAATGGGTTACTGTGCTGTCTATACAATACAATGTAAGTCACAGACGCTGTTTTTCCCATTGGGATCGTGTGTGAGTGAATTCTGTATGTTTTTGACCTAACTGTTGCCGTAGTAGGTGGAAGTCGCCATCTTTCAGTGTTCGGCTTGGAAAATATATGCTTGTGAGTATGTTCAAGTATTGTATATGTGGATTAAAGATAAACCGCATATTATACGGATTACCGCTGATCGCGGTAAATGTCATATACATGGATTTTTCCATAGATGTTAGCCAGAAGCGAACAGAACTTTTGTATCACTATATTTACTGTCCATGAAACCAATCTGTATGTTTCGTTTGTCCAGTTTTACAGTTTTTTCAGAATAAACACTCTAAGCGGATCCTCTAAGTTTGAGTTCACTTGGGACCTGTTGTCTATCAGCTGTGGTAGCGGGGGCAGAATATAGAAGTGCTGTTGCGTAGTCTGGAATGGACTGCTTGTATCAGAGTGCTTGTATCGGAGATTTTAGATGCAGTCATTATTTAGCTGATCAATATCGGACCAGGACACCCCTAGTGGTGAATAGTGGGATTTAGAGGTGTTTGTGGGTGTGTTTGTGAGCCTCGAGCTTTTGGAAACCCTTCTTCTCTAGTTGTTCTAAACCTCCGAAAAAATGTCAAATTATTCCTTTAAAGGTGCAGGCACAAAGGAGTGACCTGATGGGACTCTGCTTCTCTCAAATCACCGCTTCTCATCAGTTTGCGATGATTCCTGAGCCCCCAAGCCAATGTGACTGCACTCGAAAACCGATTCAAAACAACGCTCCTGCGAGCATCTAGAGTCTCTCCGGAGTCAGAGGCGTTTCAGCGGCGTGTTGCTGCAGCTGGGACCGAGGAACAGTGAAGCCAGAAGATCTCAGATGGTTGTAGTTATAAAACCATGTTCAAAATGTCCTTTTTTTCTGCTTTGTTTTCTGATGTGGGCATTGTGAAGTTATTGACAAGCTTCACTTTGAGAATTGCACTTAAGAAAGTTGAGCTAATTGAAGCTAACTTTAAAAAATAAAAATAAAAAACTCTGGGACTTTGACCTCAGTTTCTTGTTTCTGGGATATTTTGACCTCAGTTTCAGTGCAGTGGGAAGTTTCTTGCAGCTTTGGGCACGCTGTGGATTTTTTCAACTTAGTTCCTCTTGTTGGTCATCTTGTCTTCCCTGCATGAATCTGTGGAGCTTCGCTTTCTCGTAAACAAATACTGTTTCTGCTGTTTTTATCCACCACGCTGATGTTCCGATAGTTACCTTGACGGTAGCCGTGAAGCCGCTGTGAGCTGCTGTTTTGGGAGTTGAGAGACTCAAGTTGCTAGCAGCGCGTAGAACTTGGCCGAGCTGCTTGTGGGTTCTGAGATTAAGATTGCTGGAGGGTGCTTGTGTGTGAGAAACTGTATATGTTGGTGTGTATGTGGGAGTGTGTTGTAGCTACACTGCCAGGTCGTCAGGGCGAGCTCGCACGCTGCTGCTCTTGCTGGCCCGCCTCGGCTTCCGGATGTCCGGCGCCGTGGAAGGAGGAGGCTGATGCATCTCCGCTTTGGTAACCACGGTGAAGTCGTCATGTGGGCACGGTGGTGTGTGCTCCTTTTCTGCTGCCGCCGCAGCCATGGCCTCGGGTGAGAGCGGGTACAGAGGGGTGTCGCGGGGCAGTGTAGGGTATGAAGAGTGCTGCTCCTCCAGTGGAGGTGGGGGGGTGGTCCCCTCCTGTGGAGAGGAGGCGATGGAGATGGGGGGAGAGGGAAGAGGAGGAGGGTAGGAGGAGTTTTTCCCATCCAGGTGCTGGAGCTCCAAGGCCATGTTGCTCCAGTTCTGTTCCACTTCCGTTGGCTGCCTGTGGCCGCCGGCCCTCCCCTTCTCGATGTAAAAAGGTGCCTGGAACAAGAAGTCATCTGGGTGGAACAAGGAGCCGTCCGTCTTGATCGGGCTCAACGGGACCACCGTGGGTGGGGCTTCTGCCGAGTTATAGGCTCCACCCTCAGGCGCTCCGAGCACGCTCACACTGGCGTAGACCGGCAAACAGTTGAGCACCGACTGCGAGGTCTGCTCAGGTATGGTGTCGGCGTCTCCAGGCCGCTCGTTGCCCAGCATCAGAGACTCGCTGTCAGGCGCAACCTCGTTGGTGACGCCCTGCTTGACCTTCTTCCAGCCCAGGTGGTAGATCTCCAGCAGGTTGAGGACCAGAGAGACACAAGCCACCACCAGCATGAAAATGATGAAGATGGTCTTTTCAGTCGGCCTGTAGCCGACAGAAACAGATGATGGTAGTCAGATCACACTCAGATGATGGTAGTCAGATCACACTCAGATGATGGTAGTCAGATCACACTCAGATGATGATCAAAAAGCAAATAAGGCAAGAAGCGTCTGACCTGGAGATGAAGCAGTCCACCGTGTTGGGGCACGGCCAGCGCCCACATTTGTAGAGTGGCCTCAGGTGGAAGCCGTAAAGGAAGTACTGTCCCAGGATGAAGCCCACCTCGAACAGGGTCTTGAAGATGATGTTGAAGATGTAGGTCCTCAGTAAGGCCCCCCGGATGCGAATCTTCCCGTGCTCGTCACGGATGGGCGGCTTCTCCTTCTTCCCTCCTCCTCCGTCTCCGACTCCATTGCGGTAGAGAGGATCGTGGTCCTCCTGGTGTCGCACGGCCTTCCGGAGCTCCTCCTCTCGCTCCCGCCTCTTCTCCTCCATGCGGACGATGTGCAGCACATGGCCAAGGTAGATGAGCGTGGGCGTGGACACGAAGATGATCTGCAGCACCCAGAAGCGTATGTGGGAGATGGGGAAGGCCTCATCGTAGCAGACGTTCTCGCAACCGGGCTGCTGCGTGTTGCAAGTGAAGTCGGACTGCTCGTCGCCCCAGACTTCTTCTGCCGCGGCGCCCAGAACCAGGATGCGGAAGATGAAGAGGACGGTCAACCAAACCTGACGAGGGTGCAACAGAGGGGGCGGTTACACGGCTGAGGCTGAACAACAGGTGGCCAACTCCTGCCACTGTGCTCTGCTGGCAGACTGATCTACAAGCCATTGCCAGTCACCTTTCCGATCACAGTGGAGTGTTCTTGAGCATTCTCCAGCAGCCGCCCCAGAAAGCTCCAGTCACCCATGCTTCACTCGATTTTCTAACCTGGTGGAAGAGAGGGAAAAGAGAGACAAACGATGAATAGCACAAGATGAAGTTCTGTGAAGAGACTCATCCGATATTGATATTGGATATCGGTCTGATATATATATATATCGGCCTGCATCTAAAATCTCTGATACAAGCAGTCCATTCCAGACTCCACTCATGCACTTCTGGAGGATTTTTGGACTTAAAAATATATTTTTTTTGTTTTTATCGGATTTATTTCAGGGTTTTTTAATTTATTCTTTATTTATTTTATTCAATTGTAGAATATTCTTATGTTCAAGGTTAAAATGTATATAAGCCATCGGTTAATAATGAATGGGTCCGTTTTTCTCATAGCTACTGTTGCTGGCTGCTACTGCTACTTGATCAAGCCTTTTCTAACATTCAATACTACAAGATAATCTGCCGATACTCAAGGCTGCAATATCAGTATCATTTCGGAATTGGAAAAAGTTGTATCGGGACACTAGAGACAGACGAGGTGCTGGAAAGAGACACTTACTAAGATATTGTTGTATCGTCAGTGACAAATCCATCGACTAGGGATCAAAAGAAAAACAAAATCTGGAAAAGAGGGAAATTCTCATTAGAATATTTTTTTAAAAGTGTGAATAGATGTAAAATAAGTTAGGCACTTAAGGCACATTCCTTCATTTATGCACAACCTCCACACATTTCATCTAAGTTGGTGGAGATTTAAGCTCCTCCTAGAACCACCAACACCTAAATGCATCCACATGAAGTCTGTCACTGAAAGGAAGAAGCAGTTACAGCGGCCGACGATGAAGAAGGATTTCACCTGCTGCTTCATGTGTCTCTCAGCAGGAAAATGAAGAGACTACAGAGACGATTCCCGCATAACGTGGAGGCGGACTCGGGCCAGGAGATCACCGTCGAGGAAATGATCCGGCAGATGCATTTCACAGTCACATACGGCAGGTTAGTCAGGGTCGAATCGAGTTTGACCCCATAAAGGTATAGAAGTTATTCGCTTTTACATTATCTTCACAAGCGACATCAAATGTATGACACATGTACATTTGTGTGTGTGCGCGTGTGTGTGTGAGGGCCGGCCGGCGGTGGGAGACAAAAGCCGGCCATCTGTGGGAAGTGAATGAGTGGATAACAGGTTGAATGCTGGACTCATCACATCCCAGGAATGCTGAGGAGGGCAAATGCTTGCCTGGGATCAACTAATACACACACACAGGCACTCACGCACACGCATGCAAACACATACACACACACACACACACACACAAACAATTACAGTAGTAGACAGCACTCCTGTACAGTGAGTCAGAGCCACCGACAGAAATATACACTGCCTCAAAAATGAATGACACCCTGACACTCTTCTTTGATTTGCCCCTTTTAGAAGTCTGAAAAACACTTTTACATTTTTGTTTCCAGGATACAACACAAATAAAAGTACTGCAGTGCCACCAAAGGGCCAATAAGAACTGCACAAAGAGCTGCAGAAAAGAAGTTGGTTGTATTCGTGTTTAAAATTCACCCCCTGTGCGTTTCTGAATATAACATTCTGACAAACTGAGAAGCCAATGAAGCGTGCGTATACGCCGTGTACAGTGTGTGTACATGTACATGATGTGTTGACGTGATGAAATACCATCTGTCACAGCGGACAATGGGGAAGCTGCCAGATGCACATTGTCCCGGCCAGCGAGCGCTTTTGATGGATCAGAGCTCTTTGTGCTAAAGCAGTCAAATGGTTAAACTCTTGGCCTGCAAAGCTTTTCAAGATTTGCACGCAGTCTGTGGGAATAAACCCGCATTCTGCATGTAAACACACTGATGAGCTCACAAGGACACGGGTACGGTGTGAGAGTGGAGGAGGAGGCAGGAAATGCTGGTCCTCGGAGGCTAATCGGGTGTAATAGAACGTAAACAAAGATGCCGAGGTGTCGGCCACTGCACGCGTCACTGTATTAGGATTTGCTGGATGAAGCCCAAATAGAAAATAAAAATGTGGAGAAGATGGATGAGTTTCATTTAGTTTTGTTGATCACTTTTCCCACATATTATATCTGTTTACATAAATCAGTGCGACTTTTTTGACATGATCTTAAATTTCCACATTTGTCATAGTTGTTTTTGTTGCTGTTTTATACAGTTTGACATCTGGTTCTGCATGAGTTACAGCTGTTCAAACTTGAAAAAAAAACCTGCTAAAATAATTTTCCTCAACAGACCATGATGTGACAATATCAGATTTATAAGAGACAAGGAATCCACCCAAATATATATGTATATATTATGTATATATTTCTTCTAAAAATCTTTTTGCCCTTTTCTTCCTGCCGCGTCAGATTAACTTTCACACCCCTTTACCCTGACAGAAGGTTACATGGGGCAAAATGCTAAAAATGTATAGAGAATTTTTCAAAAATGGCAATGACAAAGAAAAAAAAATTGACTTATTTTTCAAATAATTAAAGGTGCCTGTAGCTTCAAACCCCTCCAGCTATCAGCGTTCTGTCACATGCATGTAAAGAAAAATGAAGTTGAGTAGCTTCTCGTTTTGCAGCGGACCCCCTGCAGAAGTTGGGGGACCCACAAGAGCCAGCAGGTCCCACCCTGAGACGTCCTCTTACGGTCAGATTAAAGATCAGAGAGAATGAGGGCGAGAGTCTGACCGAGTTTTATGAGGATTTAGAATAATAAACAGAAGGTAAGAACGTTTAAAAAGCCCTCCTCGGTGAAGCCTGGGTGGGATCTGTCTGCTGTCTTTCCCAGAGGGGACGTGAACGTAGCATGAGAGGTGCCTGATAATCCAGCAGGTGGAGGGATGATAATCCCTCCTCCCTCCCACTTCATCATCAGCCTCCCTCCATCGTCCACCTGCTTACCTCCTCTCTTCTCCTCTCTGCCGGCTGCACACCTTCTTCTTCTTCTTCTTCTTCTTCTTTTAGTCCCACGGGTGGGCTGGAGGCGACCACACGAGGAGTAGGTGAGATTAGTGGGAGAGGAGGGGGAGGGAGAGAGACACACAGAGAGGGAACGACAGAGGCAGAGAGAGAGAGAGAGAGACAGGGAGCGAGAGAGTGAGACACGGAGAGAGAGAAAGACGTGAGTGGAGAGTCGTGCGGAAAACCAGGGCGCGTGTGGAACCTGTCCTGCGAAGGCGAAGCGCAGCGGCTGCGTCCCGCGTGGCCAAGGCCCTCCGCCTCTCTCACACAGTGGTGTCCCCCGAGCCGGGGGCACACGAGGGGGGTGGTGTGAGTGTGTGTGGGGGATAAAGGGTTCATGTGTGTTGTTTGTATGCAAGTACAGTCCATCCCTGTCCACTCACCCACTCAAGACACAAGGCCACTCAGGACCCACGGCTCCTCTCCCAGCAAGTTCCAATCCAAGTTTCAATAACTTTCTTCTTTACTCTGAACAAACCTGAGGAATTTATGGTTGTGACCGTTATATCATGAACTTGGTCAAATCCTGTTCATTCACACCAGTGATATTTCTTAAATTCCAAACCATAATAACTATTTCTATTAGTTTTGAGCCTGCCAACAGCAGGGCACAGCGATGGGTTGGCTCCTTGCAGCAGCTCACCAGCACCAGTTATCTCTGAGCAATTTCATCTGGAGAAGTTCCCCTTTAAATATTTGCATATTTTCAATGGCCCAACAAATCCCAAGTGAGCAATACTTAGCGACAGAAGGGAGGGAAGTCCCTTTGATAGAAAAAACCAGACTACTGAAGAAAGAAAAAAGAAAATGGAAAATGCTGTTGTTGTGGATCATAGTATTGGAATTGTTGGCTCTAGACAGGGTTTAAAATTACCACTTGTCAAATGCCTGTAAAAATATGTTTTGGCGAGTAAAATAATTAGGTCACTCGCTATTGGCGGGCTAGTGAAAAATGCTGACTTTGCTATATAATTCCATTTGCATTTCGAATCTCAAATTTGTCCCTCGCTGTCCACCGCCATACCACATTCGTCAGACAGGAGATCGGATAATGTGTTATATATGGTTGTTCTTTGTCCATGGGCAGACAGACAGGAGTTTATGTGTTTAGTTCACATGTCTTTTGATGTTTGTGTTATATGACATGAGATCAGTTATAATTTTAATGGTGCATATTCAAAATAAATCTTGAAACCTTCACTCATGTCATTCCTTACTAAAAAACAAACAAAACAAAACAGTGGGCAATTATTAGTTATCTTTATGCTGTTCAATGTTTGTTAGTTAAGGTCGTGATTATGAACAGTTCAGTGTAAAAAAGTTAATTTTATACCCTGGCGCTAAATATTGGGAATTTAATGCAATTAATCAGATTTTTGGGGAGTGTTTGCAATACTGAAGAGTTAATAAAGTAGTATACCTATTTTGCATCCAAAACGCCACCAAACTGGAATTTATCAACTTTGTAAGCGCGAAGCTGTTTTGGAGGGAAGCTTGCATTGATGGGCGAGGCTTACGGCTGTATCCAAACAACAAGGCTACTCGATCAGGTGCTCTTTAGGCAAACTGGAATTTAAGAGGGGGACCCATAATAGAGCCCTGGGGGACGCCACAGAGGAAGAGCAAGCATCTCCATTTGGAACCTGAAGTACTCCAGAGGCACATTGTTCACACTAACATGATATTTCAGACCGCTTAATGAGGACCTAATGATGCACTGTGTCAAAGGTAAGGCTGAGGTCAAGGAGGTCGGTTGACCGGTGAGCGAGAAGGAGCAGGTTAGGCAGTTCAGTTTGGTTATTTAAATCCTAACAACAGGTAGAGCTGTCCAGGCCACACCTCTTTTGAAAACTGACATCCACACATAACCAGAAAGTGAAATTTGAGCATCTTGCTTAGTCTTAACCCAACTGATTTAGGCAGATGGACATCCACCCATAGCCATGGTCCTACGGTTTCTTCTGCTAAAGGGAGTTTTTCCCAGCTCCTGATGCCAATTGTTTGCTCTTGGGGGATATGTTGAGTCTGTAGATATAGCAATATTCAACAAAAGGGTCTAGACCTTTTACTGTTGGCTATGAATTGCTATTGCACTGTATAAATATAACTGAATTGAATTCAATGAGGAGCAGCTGACCACCCTCTGTTATTTATGAGGGATCCACTCACAGATTGTAACCAACCAAGGTAACCGGAAACCTGAGTCCAGTGACTTCGTTCTAATAAAGATGACTTTTGAATGACTAATCGTGCCGTATCTGCAATGTTACCTCCTGCCGCCAGAGAGCACTGCCCCTCAGTATTCTTTGAGGAGGCATCTGGGTTTCTCTGTTCATCAACAGAGGCAGAATATACAGATTTATTATTACCAGCAGAGTCACCAAGCGACAACAGAAGTTATCTCTTCTCTGATACTTTGTACTCAAGCTTTTACATTATTAATTACTTACGTAAAAAGGATATAACTCGGTTAAATATTGATCTCTGAGCACAAATGTGAAGTAGATTTTACACTTTCCAAACAAAGACTATTAAAGTCTATCCTATTGTATTGCTAAATAAAATATGACTACTAGGCTACTAATTCCAATAAGAATGACAACAAAGTCAGAAAATAGTCAGAGCTTTTTCATTCAATGAATCCGTTGACAGCTGCTTATGAGACCCCACAGATGGCAGCATATATGCATGGGAAAAGGAAATAAAGCATTTCTGAGTCCATCCTCTCCACCCTGTCAGTTTGGGTCTCACAGAAAATGTCTATTTATATGTATACATATATATTTTTTTTTTTCAATTTCCTCACACAAGAAGTGGAATACGCTCATATCTAAGTCCGTCAAGTTGAGGAAACGAGCAGCTTCTGGTTGGTCTTCTCTCGACTGGACTTCCTCTCTCTCTGACCACAGACGGCCCTGAGGACGAGAAGACACACTTGGTGATACATCTCTACTCAGAAACAAGAAATGATGTAAAGCTTGTTTTTGATCAATTAAAAGTTTTTTTTTATCTTAGCAGTTTGAAAATACAGTTCCTTTTTCCTCCCAAATGTCATAAAAAAGTGACTTTTCATATATTTTAGTTTCTTCACACAAGAAGTGGAATATTTCAGACCTGTTTTATTTGAGATTATTACATATTACAGCACATGAGAATAAAATCCAGCACAGAACATCTTGACAGCATTTTAAATGAATTACAAAAAAAATCATCAGAAAAACTGGCAGTTATTTACATAAGAACTTTATTTCTCCTCTCAGATTTTGAGGGCTGCTCTCCAAAAAAATAATTGTTGGTACATTTAGTTTTGGTCTTGATTAATTTGGATTAATCTACTCAAAGTCACTGCACAATCATATCATGAAAAAAAGTGCAATTCTATTAAATTACTTTGTTTAGTTTTTCTACTGAGAGAACCCACAATTTGCACCAATGACTTTATTTTGAAACACTATTAACTAATTTTGTGGATTTTTAAATTTCTTACAAACTTGAAAGTTTGCATGAGTAATCTTGATAACCAAGTACTTTTTCTAGTATCGGTTGCCTCACTGCTACTTGTACCTATACTAGTTCCATGTGTTTTTGACATGTCAGTGGGCTTCATACACAGCTCAACTAACACATCTTTCCTATTTCCTGTATGTCATTATTGGACACACTGATCAATCCAGATTTGCTGTATTTCTGTAGTCAAAACAGCAAGACACACCTGGATTCATCGGTGTGTCCAGTAATGAAAGACAAGAAATGAAGGAGCTGACTTATATTCAGGAACAATCGCAATAGGACTTTTTCACCAAATCACGCAGCCCTCGTCTCTACCGAGCAATAGCTTTGGCGATGAGATAGGAGAGCTCCGCCATGTTGAGGACCATGCAGATGGACGAGGCCGTGGCCATGAACACAGTGAAGATGGTTTTCTCGGTGGGCCGTGAGATGAAGCAGTCCACCAGGTTGGGACACGGCCATTGGTCGCACTGCACCAGTCGGGGCATCTGGAAGCCGTCGTACACCACGTAGAGGGCGTACCTGCAGAGAGACAGACAGGCCCTCAGAGAGCAGCAGGAGGCAGCAGCAGAGCAGCAGAGTCAGAGCCCCTCTTACATGAAGACCCCCTCGAACAGCAGCCTGAAAAGCAGGCTGCAGGCGTACGTCCACCAGAGGGCTCCAGCTACGGGGAGCCGTCGCCTCTTTATAGACTCCAGTTCTGCTTCCTGAGTCTTGTTGCCAAGGAAACCAGCTCGACCGGAAGCCTGTGAGGATTATATCAATAGCTTGTGATACCAGCAGTTCAGCAAATGTGCCCACTGTGGGACGGATAAAGGAAAGTGATACAACATGCTGGCAAAAAAAAAAAAGAAGAAGTTTTAGTACATATTCTTTACACTGTTTACTCATTCAAACAATAATCAAAACAATTTCAGTCATAAAATATTTAACCCTTAAGTCTTCCTTTTTTAATCATTTAGAGGGTTAAAATCTCTAAAGAAAAATTTGATATTTGATATGTATCTTTCAGGCTGAGGCTGATTAACTAGACTGAATAATTTAGAGTTGGAAAAAATATGAATATATGATATTTTGCAGCAGTCTTTTGGAAGGAGACACTTTTTGTCCCCAGGAACTAGTAAGCGAGTTTGCTATAAATATCTGTCACTGCAGAACAAATAAGAAGGGCTCAAATTCAATGTTACTGTTAATCATTGACACATCAGAGGTTATAATAATAATGATAATGAAATCATTTTCTGAAATTATTTTAATTATTATTATCATTATTATTATCATTATTATTATTACTATTATTATTGTTATTATTGTTATTATTATTATTATTATATCAATTAAGTAACTGGACTTGTTTAAACAAACAGGCAGTTAGAGGGTTAAAATCCCTCCAAATAATTAATATTTGATATACATATTTCATGCTGAAGTATATTAAAAAGACTGACTCATTTAAAGTGGAAAAAATAATAATGTATATATTATATTTATAGCAGTTTTTAGGGAGTGGATAGGATTGAGAACGTTTTTTTAAAGGAACTCTTAAGGGTTAATAACGTTGTTTATATTAATTAAAACAATATTTCAACCTGATTTATTAACTAGCAAATACAAATAGATGTGATGATATACTGTAATTTATTAAAACATGTTTTCATTTATTTATTTTCTATGATTAAAAAGTAAAACATCTGAAATACAACAAGACAACACATAAAATACACAAGACACACAAGAAGTACAATGTTTCAAAATCAAGACAAAACACGAGAACAGATTCGCTTCAACCCAGTACATACACACATTTGCTGACACACACACACACATACACAGACAGACACAGACACACACACACACACACACCTGCAGAATCTTTTTCTTATCCTTGTGGTTCCGATAGGCCACGTACATGGCGACAAGGAGCGTTGGCGTGGAAACAAAGAGGAGCTGAAGACACCAGAGGCGGATGTGTGAGAGGGGGAAGAACTGATCATAGCAGACGTTCTCACAGCCGGGCTGCAAAGAGGGGAGGTTTGAATCAAATATTTACAGTATATATTGGATTCACACAATGCAAATTGCAGTTAAAAGTGATTTACAGATGCTAAAATCAGTGGAGACTACCGGTAATCCACACCAGAAAAAAATGTTTTCTTTAAAAAAAAGACATAAGAAAATAAAAAATACATATATATACGTATATATATATGTATATATACATATATAAAATCCTGAATAGAAAAGCCAGACTAAAGGAAAAGTAATCGAAGAAAAATAAAGAGTGGAGTCGGGAAGAGGGGGAAGGAGATAGGCAGAAAAGAAGAGGAAGGAAAAGTGTGTGTGTGTGTGTGGGGGGGAGGGGCAATAGAAGATGAGGGAAAGGAGAGTTAGATGCACCACAACAAAGATATTATACAGAGGTCAAAAGGTCAGCTCCACTGACTGTTACAATAGAGAACTGAATCTCTTTTACCTATATTAAAATATATTTGTCGATTCTTATTATGATACAACTCCTATGATTCAATTCGATTCAAAAAACTATGTTTGTCAGGCACACAGAGCAGAAAAACAAAATTGCACATGTTTGAATTAAGACAATTAAAATAAACAATACTATATACTGTATGTACAAACACATAGCGCTTTCTCACAGACTTAAAGACACTCTACATTCTTAAAAAATGTAAATTAAGAGTGAAAATACATACAATTATGAAGGGAAATGTAAAATAAAACAAATATATTGGGGGTTGTTAAATAACAAGTAAAAGTTTGAGGGTTGCTAAGAACAGGTAAAAGCAGAATCAGGTTGCTAAAAACAACCCACTCCAGGTGAGTAATTCTGCTCACCTGTAGAGTGTTACAGGTGAAGTCCGACTGCTCGTCCCCCCACACGCTCTCGGCCGCCACCACCAGAACCAGAACCCGGAAGATGAAGAGCACCGAGAGCCAGATCTTGCCCAGGCTGGTGGAGTGACGGTTGGCCCCGACCAGCTGCGTGTACAGAGCCGGCCACGACATCCTGACGGAGAGACAGAGAGAGAGACAGCAGAGAGACAGACGGGTCGGGTCTGAAGAATGCCGGGAGAATCGGTAGGGAGGCCGGATCCCAGCATGCATCAGCATGTGTGCACCTCCTATGCACACACATTTATCAATAAATAATGGTGCATCAATGCATCAGCTTTAAAAGTTCTATTCAAAGAGTTAAAATATGAACAAAAAATAAAACTGAATCGTAAAATAGTTTTAAAATTAGTAATGTAGAGAAAATTTCATGAATTAAATTGAATTAATTTTTTTAAAAAGCACAATTAAATGCTGGAATTTAATTTTTTTTATTATAGTCCCTTTAATTAAGAAAAGAAAAAAGCATCAGGTGTGTGTGTGGTGGTGTTTGGGGGGGGGGGGGGTTACAGATGAAAGCAAAGACAGCCGTCGGAACAAAGGAGAAGTTGAAAGAGAAAAGG
Organism: Mullus surmuletus; assembly: GCA_903171835.1. Lineage (NCBI taxonomy): Eukaryota > Metazoa > Chordata > Actinopteri > Syngnathiformes > Mullidae > Mullus > Mullus surmuletus. The sequence continues at coordinate 142,149 of CAESWR010001736.1, forward strand.
AGGATGAAAAGGAATGAAAGTGAGAGGAGGAGGAGGAAAGGGAGAAGTGCCAGCATTCATGTGAACTGATGAACCTTTCTGCCCACTGTGGACTGGACTCAGCCGGGCCCACTCCACTAAAAGCCCACTACCAACACTGTACAAAGCCTCACCACCGCAGCGCAAACACAGACGCCCCATTCATGCACTCACTGCTCTCACACACAACCTCAGACCAATAACATTAAATTCACTAAACTCAAAACACTCCTTCATTAAAAAAAAAAAGAAAAGAAAAGAAAAAGAATAAAAAGTGCCCACCTTGTGTCTGGAGCTTCAAGTTGCTTGCAGGAAACTGTTCCACATGGTACTTTGCAGCTTGTAAATTAAGAAAGTATATCAGTGTCACTTCCTGCAAAACATGTGCAAAGCAAAAAAAAACAATTAAATAACAATATTATAAATTCATCAATTAACATTCCCGTGCACACAAACCTGCTGCTCCTGCTTCCTTTGCCTGAAGTCCAAGGAGCGCTTCTGGCGACAACGTTGTGGCCAACAAGGCGCGACTTCCTATGAGGACTTTCAAAATAAAAGCACACAGCAGCTACTCCTCAAGTAATGGTCGACAGCAGGTGTGTGATGCACGCACAGGTCTCAAAGATATTAACATTCACTACTCAGGTAGAAGTAACATACTAGGCTTTAAAAATACTGCTGTATAGGTTACTCAAGTGCAACAGTACTGGTTTCAAAACTACTTATATTATTAAACAGTGCAGTGTTTTTTACACTACATTGCAAATACATCAAAGATTTTTTTGGGTGTGTTTTTTTGAGTGATTACAAGCCGGAATGAAAACGAGCCTAAATGAAATATGAGTAACAAGATTATTTTTCGAATGTAAGGAGTAAAAAGTACAGATAACTGCATGAAAACTGCACGAAAGGAGTTGAAGTAAGAAGTTGACTGACTTTGAATACTTTGAATATTTATTCATTTTTACTGTGAACATGTAAATAAAGTCACCGAAAATCAATGTTGGTTTAAAGATGAGGGTGGAGTGGAGTTGTGGTGTGCCACTAATGACTGCGATCCACGCAGTTTGTTGATGTGTGGGAGAGGAATCCCACTTCCTGTCCTCACAGTGGGACCTCTCAGCAGAATGTTTTTACGCTCCACAGAAAAGAGACCCCACTTTGCCTGGGAAATCAGTGTCTTCTATGAATCCTTTTCTCTTGAATCCTATTGTTTTCTGTCATTTTTATGGTTAGTACTCATATTTTAACTCCTATAAAGCAAATTTTGATATGTTTTAGTAAGTTTTGATGAAGTAAAGTTCAGGTTCACTGTTTTTATCACTTACGTTGAGTCCTATAAGCTCTGAGTCCTTACTCGCAGTCTGACAATAGTGAAAGAGGATGCATTTGATTTTGGAGATTTTTTGAAACGCACCCATTATCGTCAAGAAAAGGTCTTGTGTGTTGGAGACAGAGGGGGGTCATTAAGGGTCATCAGGGGAATAACAGTGACACTTATTCCTGATGCATATCAATGAATGGATATCAGAGTCCAAGCCGAAATCAAAGAGCCACTGTCTC
>CAESWR010001738.1:19326-36097 GCA_903171835.1 Mullus surmuletus
AAAGATACCCGTCACCATGTTCCTCCCCTCATCTGCCTGTCACCATCCCGCCAGCACGTCTCTCAAAGAGGCGAATCAAAAATGGAAGGAGGTGGAAAGCGTCCCCGAAAGGAGCATCTTTCGATTTCAGAGGAAGGATTAACGGAAGATGGAGTGTCTGAGTTTGGAGGTTTGGATGGAGAGCGAGGCCTTTCAAGATGAGTTCTGCGAGATATGAAGCCGGAGAAGGAATAAACACATTCTGACGGCGAGCTCCTCTCTATTCAGGACGTAAGCGCGGTGAAGTTCAATTCCCGGGTCGGTCTGTTTGTGATGATTGCGAGGAGGAGCGAGTTAGACACGGCCACGCCGGTGAATGCAATGGCTATTAAATGCATATTCACCTCTGTTGATGTCTCTGCCACGGACGCTTATTGAAAAATTGGCTGTGGATGGATCGAAAGCATCCTCCGCTGCACAGATTTGAGATATTTATTATCTAAAGCTGAAATATGTACACGTTTATGGGTATTTATATGTGAAAATGCAATATAAGATGTATTCAGTGGTGACTCAAGGGTGTTTTTATCCCATTAGAAGGAGCCCTTTGCATTCAAATATGAACAACCGAATCAATGAATTCCATGCAGATCTCCATTTTGAGAGAGTATATATCCGTATGTGGTCGGGAGGATCTGCTACAGTCAAAAGTTAATTAACCCTGAAGAGTTCCCAAAAGTTCTCAATTGTCCCTCAGAACAAAAAACGTCTCCTCCCTAAAAACTGCTGTAAAAATAACATATATTAGCAATTTATCCACTTTAAATAAGTCAGTCTTTTTAATCAACTTCCGGCTGAAACATAAATATATATATGTATGAAATATGAATTATTTGCGGGGGATTTCAACCCTTTCAATGCCAGTTTGGTTACGTACCTCCACAGTATTTCAATAATCATCATTATTAGACCCTGAGATGGGTCGATGAATAGCAGCAACATTGAATTTGAGGCATTCTTATGTTGTTCATCCAACATGGCCAATGGCATGAAAGTTGTCTGGAACAAAATCGTGCCCGGCACTCTTAAGGGTTATATAGTCGTCTTGTGTTGATGCAAAGCACACTTTTTCCTCAAAGTTTTAATCAGTTTGCAAAGTCCCATTATCAGATACAGCCGCGAGGGGAGACTGGAACCAGTTGGGTGCCCACAGCGGCCCATTATAAGCACTGGGCCAAGGAGGTCATTCATCAGTGCCAAGCGCGGGGGCCGACAACAGTAGAGCTTGTTTGTATCTGCAAAGGGACGGGGTCTGAAACAGCTCCATCACGGCTAAGTGTGCCTCCGCAGGCCGGGGGGCTCGATCCCCCCGCGGCCGCGATAAGTAAACTTCATCCCGTATTCGCCGCCGCTCGAAAAGGGGTCTCCGCTCAGCTGCAGACCGTGAGTCACGGGTGCAAATGTTAAGATAAACTGACATTACTGTGCCAAGCGCTTTCTTCTCCCCAGAATCTTGCACCAAAAATAAGAATGCTGAATGAATTTATGATGGCATCTTGTGATTTTAGGTTCAGTCGTGCGTCCTTCTTCATGATAATCGTCTAATTTTAGATGCAAAATTAAGAAATGTCAGTGTCCTCGCATGCCTTTTTTTCCCCACGGAAGTGAAAAGCTCAGATTTGATCTTGACTTGATCCTCTTTGACTGGTTGGGATTTGCATTCTTATGCTAAAAAGAACATTTGTAAGGCCTTCAAAGTCAGGGACCACAGATCTCCTCTCCACAAATGGGTTATTTGCTTCCTCCCTGCGATATATTCCCAAATAAATAAATAATCTTGTCGTCTGTCAGAGGACGCTCTTTGTTAAAGAGGAGGGGAGGTGAAGGCCTTTTTCGGAGCGCGCTGGAGTGTGTCTGTGGGTGTTTTTTCACCGGGCTAAAAATGCACCGAGCCGCCGACCGGTGAGGGCTGCCGCTGAGAGCATCGGCCCCAATCCCGGCTCCATTATGGATGCATAGCTGAGCAAGCACCCTCAGTGCCCTGCACATCGCCGCCGCCACAAAATGCACTTCGACACCCTATTAAGCTTCACTTTCAATGCATTTATTCTGTCACAAACGGTGCTAAAATGATATAACAGAGATTCGGGTCAGATTGCATTGAACCCTTAAGAGTTCCTTAAAAAAACGTGCTCAATCGTCCAATCCCCTCCTTAACAAACATATTGGTATTTTATTCCACTTTAAATTAGTCAATCCTTTTCATCAACTTCAGCCTGAAAAATCTTAAATATTATTTATTTGGGGGGAATTTAACCCTCTAAAAAAACGTAAATAATTTTCCATAAAATGCAATTCAAGGTCAATGATTTGCAGCAACATTGATTTTGAGGCGTCCTTAATTTTTCTGCAGTGACAGATTTTTATAGCAAACTCTCATTAGTTCCTGGGGACAAAAAAAGTCTTCCAAAAGACTGTTGTAAAAATATCATATATAAATATTTTTTCCAACTTTAAATTCGTCAGTTTTGTTAATCAGCTTCAGCCTGAAAGATACATATCAAATATGAAAAAAAAAATTAGGACCCTCATTTACAATATCGCAAACGGTGCTAAAAAATGCTCTAATGCTCGGTGCTCTAGATACCAGCGCATCGGGTCACATTGCATTTAAATACGGGAGGATGACCCCCCCCCCCACGCACACACACACACACACAAACAAAAAAAGTGAGTAAACCGTCTGTTGGCTTCATGTGCTCATACTGTACGCTGCCATGACACGAGTGTTCACGATGAGCGGAGCGGAGAGTAAAAATGCCCTTTGGCCCCCGGGGACCGATCCAGCTATTGACATTTGTCAGTAAAGATTAGCCTCAAAAGCTCAGGGTGGGGGGGCGGTGTTCCCGTGCGCTCATGGTAACTGCTGCCCTCATGAGATGTGGGCTTGCAGGAAAATCTTCCTTTTTGTCGCAGTGATTTGGAGTAAATGTCTTGTCGCTGTTGGTTTTCACCGCTCAAAGTAGCGAAGGGCGATATTTTATTTATATTTGAGAGTCAGAAATACCCCTTGAACACTACTCCTCTACGTGTTTGCAGAAAACACACACACACACTAAGCTCTTGCGTCCACTGGAGGAGCAGCGTTCGTCTCAATGCCAGACAGCTGCCAAAATCCTTCACGTTGCCTCTGGTTTTGTCTCTTGCTCATGAGATTTAACTCGTCCGTTCTACTCTGAACGTGTCCACTCTGCAGCCATCTCCGTGTGCCAGCGTACCTGATGAGGCTACCGTGCTTATATATACGCCGTTTGACGTGAGGCCGAACGGCTTGTGGTACTGTGGAGGGGATCATGTTTGTAGTCAGTCAATATTGGGGTTAAGGTCCATATTCTGGTTAGTGAAACATTGGGAATGAAGGCGTTTCCATGCATGAGCAAACAGGGTTGTTCCTGTATCCATGCTGATTGTAATCAATGGTGATATCCCGATCAAAGCAGCCACGCACGGAGAACCTCTGCTACAAACCCTGCTTGGTGTAACTTCCCGCTCCCCTTTTTGTGGATCTGTCTATCCCGCTACTTTCTAGCGTCTCCAAATGCCAGGATGTTTGTGTCTTTCATCACACTTATGAAGTGATTGGTTTCCTCCTCACTCCAAAAGTGTGGCGTGGTGTTGCTCTCGCCTTTGGCCATGTTTACAAGGAGTTCCTGGACTCCAAGGACCAAGATTCCTTGCCAATAGAACAATGCACACAACAGTAATTCATGTTCCTGTTGATGAGGATATACCGATCAGCATTTACATGATCAAATATTCTTGGGTTTTTAAAATCCTGAATATGAGCATATTCCAGTTATTCAATCAGGTTATTGGTGTTTACATGGCCGTGCACAACGGGGTTATTGCTAATATTCCGGTCAAAAACCTCTTATTGACTGCATATAAACCTAGCCATTATCATATTTCCAGTACGAATAATAGTAAAAATAATTAGGAAGAATTTCTGTAAAGGTAAAAATATCCTAACAAGGTACTGACACACACGTTGAAAAGGCCCAAAGGCACGACCTAAAAACAGCCAGTCCAAGGGTCATGGAAAAACGACGATAAACGAGGTAAAAATAAGTCCAGGACAATTTTTTTTTTTTTTTAAGAGACAAAAGAAACAAAGAATACAAAGACGCGGCAAAATGTGACAAACGAGAACATTATTTAAAAAATATTAAGAATAGAATAAAGGGAGGATCTGGTGTAACAAGAATACAAAATAAAACAGGAAGTGAACCAAAACAAAACAAAAATCTTGACATTGCTTTCAACCAGTGCGGGGATGAAACATGAAAAATGAATCTCAGCATCACAAATCTGGGCCAGAAAACCTTGTACGGAACACTTTGGGAAAATGGATACAAAGGAGGTGAAAAGGAGCAGGGGGCAGTTTGACACGTGTTAATTATCTTAACCACGGTTTCTTTCTCCATCACAGCTAGCGTGCAAACTGACTCGTCTAAATGGAACGGCGCCATAATTAATGTCATTAATTTCACCTGGGCTGTAGCCGCAGCACAAAAAATCTCAGATGTGAGACAGAGGTGTGTTGTTTTGGAAGTGAAAATCGAATTGTAAATTGCGACCACAGAGTGTGTGTGATGCTCAGACCTTCCCGGACATATTAAGTGGATCCCAGAAAGAACCCGTCAGCATATTGATCCATATTCATACAGCTCTTGTTTACGTGTGAGGGTCCAAAGATATTAGGGGAGGAAGAAACTGGAGAGCACGGAGGAGCGAGCAGAGAAAAAAAACGCTTATTGGATTTATCAGCTGCAAAAAAGGAAAAAAACCTGCTGATGAAGCTTCTGTGTTTGTTGGAAAACTGACAGCATCACATCAAGGAGAGGCTGGAGGGACCCTGCTCGCCCGCCACCCCTAGAGGGCGTCGTTCAGCTCGGTTTAAGATGCCGGCTCTGCGAGAGCGAACAGTGTCTCACGTTCTGACGGATTATTTTAACCCTTAAGAGTTCCTGTGGACGTTTTTTGACAATTTAGAGGGCGACTAATGACTATGTTGGAAAAAATATTAATATACGATATTTATACATCACTCTTTTGGAAGGAGACGCTTTTTGTCCCCAGGAATAAATAAGAGTGCTTGCTATATAAAACTGCCACTGCAGAAAAAATAAGAATGCTTTAAATTCAATGTTGCATTAGTTGTATGTGTCAAGTTGTATGAGATCCTCACCATCAGTGTCGTCCAGTGTCGAGTTCCGGCCCGGTTTCGGTGTTGCAGAAAGTAGTTCCGTCTCGTTGCGGGGGTCACACGGATAAAGCGTTTTGCTCAAAAAATTAATATGCGTTCTAAAGAGTAATCCATTGGCATCACGAACACTTGGCTGCCAAAAAGTCCGACCTCGCAATCACCTGGCACTATTTTCCCTCCCTTTATATCACTGCGCGCTGCCGCCTGTGAACGTCTGCGCACCTTTCCATCAGCTGTTTCGCAGTGTTTACATGCCTCTCTCTTTCTTGCGTTTCTCGGCAGGCTCCTCTCCCTCTCGTGAATCCAGAGCAACCGGACGTTTCAGCCATTTATTCATGTTTGCCTGCAGTTACGCGGTTGGTTTGATTTTGGCGCAGCTGTGCCACCGGTTCTTGGAGCCCCGGGGAAACTAGTTGTAGCGCACACATACCATTTTTATTGACAAGCTCATGAAATGACTGAGAATATTTACTTGTCATCTTGGAAATAAATTATGAAATGTTTCCACATACCCCCTGCAATGTGCTTGCATACCCCTGGTTGGGAATCAATCATTTAGAGGGTTAAAATGCCCCCAAATAAGTAATATCTGATAGTTGATTAAAAAGACTCTTTGAAAGTGGAAAAAAAATATGAATGCTATTTTTAAGTCAGTTTTTCATCCTAAGTTGCGATTGAGAAAAATGTTTTAAGGAGCCCAATAGGCGTAAAGGAGAGGCGGACATTGAGGACGAACCACTTGACCCCGTGACCTCAGGCTCGGTCCCACCCCCATTCGGACGACATCATCCGTGGGGACGGACCTGAAAACTCCCCACCTGTTAGAGCCACATCGAGAAGCGAAATGTATTTAAAGGGTTAAATCTCCCACTTGTGGTCACAATTAATACGTATAGAGTTGCACCTATGCTTCCCAAGATGCAATGCACCCACATGAGAAAATCCAAATCCTTAAATACAGTAAAAATAACAGAAACATAAATATATTATTTCACGCCTGATGAGTCACATTAAGAAGCAATAACTTAAGACAGGATGAGATTCTTCACTCGTACATTAACATCAATGCTGACCGGAAATAATCATGAAAAAGGGGGCTAGTTTCCCCTTAAAGTTGGGTTTTTGGACTCACAACACAAAAGAAAGCGATCAATAAGGTGCCAAAGGAAGCTGCAACCTCTGCGACTCTGATGACACTTTTATTCATCCAGCCTTTCCTTTTTGCAGCACACGCAAATCCGGATTTCTCACTCGAAGGGAACAAATATGAGGGGTGAAATTAGCTTTCCTACGTGACAAAAGCGCTCGAGGGTGGAGAGACAAAGGGGCTCGGGCTGTCGCGAACGGGCTGAAGGAGATCATTAATAACAACGGCGCTTTTTTCCTGCTGTCACGCGTGAAAGAAGCCCTAATTATGCCGAAAAGTGTGTATTTCTACGCACCTTTTAAACAGGTTCAATAGCGCTGGTCACTCAATTCACCCAGTTCATTAATCATCAGTGTTCATAGACTGTTTTTTAAAAACCACAAAAAAAACCAACACTCAAATCCATTTCTTCACTTCTGTATTCAACACAATCACTTCACAAATGCAGGCTTTGTTTCAGTATAAAAAAAAAATGTAATGGAAAAAAGAAAGGCACGTTAAAGAAGAGCGGTGAATCTTGCTTAGTTTGCTCCGGATGTGCAAATTTCCAGAGGTGGGGAGGTGGGATGAAAGAGGAATCCGGCACATTGTTCTACAAAATATCGATCGTCTCCTTAAATCCAAATGCATTATTCATCAGGAGTTTAAAAGTTCAGCCCGTTGTCGGACGGAAGTCGGGGGAATCTCAGCAGGCAGGAAAAAATTTTAAAAACAAAACAAAGGAAAAGCATAGGTGACTGTGGTGTGTGTGTGTGTGTGTGTGTGTGTCTATTTACATAAATACACTGACATAATCCGCTGAGAGTGTAAACATCACCAGTCTCTTCCCTTTGCTTACACCACCTGCTCACTGGCAAGCCGCTTCTCCAGGAGCGAGTGGCGGTCCCGGATGGAGTTACTGGAGGGTCCCGAGCTGGGGTAGGTGGGCACTGGCGCCACGCTGCTCTGGCTCTGCTGCTCCCGTGGGCCGGCGGAGAGGGCGGGGCTTCGGCGGCGGCCGTCCAGACCCATTTGTGTGCTGATCTGAGACGAGCGGAGGCTGTGCATGTGGCCCTGCGCTCGCTGCTCGTACTGCTCCACCGAGGTCTTCTTGTACCTGCGGGAGGGAGAGGAGCAGCCTCAGCAGGCGGGAAAAACATCCATTACAATTACTACAATGCGCGCACCTTTTCCATCGGCTGGAGAAGGAAGGACGCGGAAGGAGATGCAGTGCAGTGGTCTCCTTCCGAGCATGTACACGCTGTGAGACAGCAGATGATGGTGCGAAGGGAGGGAAAATAGTACCGGGTGATTGCGAGGTCGGACTTTTTTGTGGCCGAGAATTCATGATGCAAATTAATTGTTTGTTAGTTGTTGTTTTTTGGAGCAAAACGCTTTATCCGTGTGACCCCAGCAACTAGATGGAACTACTTTCTGCAACACCGAAACCAGGCCGGAACTCCGCTCACGGCCCGCAGTGGGTGAAAAGTCACTGCTGATGAACAACACTGATGGTGAGGATCTCATACAACTTCATCTCAAAAGAATCCAAACTATCCCTTTAAATAACTATATTTGGAAGGAAGTGTGTCTTTCGAGGTGTCTTAAAGCAGCCTCTCTCAAACATTTTGGTGATGGCGCCCAGTAATACCTGGCGTTGGCCTCCAAGGGCCCAGTGAAACCCCCCTCCCCACTACCTCGGCCCACGCTTCCACCTCTGTGTGAGTATCTTTGATTCATTTATTTTAGATTTATCATCAGCTCGGCGCAGCTCGAGCGGCAAAGGAAGTTGGACGCACCTACAACATAAAACATCCGCTTCCATTTCAAAATAAACCAAAAAAAGTTGCGTTTTCAGGTTGTGTGTTCGTGGCAGAGAAAATCACGGGCCAGGACAACAACAAAATATTAGATGACTTGCTTCAATGGCAACCACTTTCCAAAAACTACATTAATGCAAATGCAAATGTCATTCAGGGGCTGGCAGGGACCTCGCCATGGTCCAGTGCAGATCCAGGGGGCCCATCATTTGAGAAATGCTGCCTTAAGGTGAAGAAAGGCTTTGATGACCTTCAATAATAAATACAAAATCAATCAGGAAGCTGCAGCTCGTCCAACATGCTGCTTTCAGAGTCATTCCAAACACCAGGAAACTGGAGCACACTGGTCCTCAAATCGCTACACTGGCTTCCTGTATGAGTCGAAAGATAGATCTTGGACCAAGATACAATGTAGGCTTATTGAATCCGTATGAAGCATCCACAGCCCTAAAACCATCTGGTTTTCCCAGAACCAGAACCAACTAAAGTGAAGCATCATTCAGTTACTCTGGTCCTCGTCTGTAGAACGAAAACTTCCCACTGAATCCCTGCGTTCTGCTCACTCAAATCAGGGCTGAAATCATTGTTGTTAGTTTTGAGCTTTTAGATAAATATGTTACTTTTGCTTTTATAACTTATTTTTCAATGTTTTAATTTCTGTCTGGTCTTTAAGTATATACATATATGAATGTTTATTTTCATTTTTAATATGATTTTTTATATTCACTTTCCTTTCTATTTGTATTCATTTTGCTTATTTATTTACTTTTTTGTCTATTTTATTTTATATTTATTGTATTTATCATTGTACTTATTTTTATCATTTTCATTATGATCTGCTGTTTTTGGTATGTGTATTCCTGGGTGGGTATTACATGATTTGATTATATATATATTTTTTTCTATCTTTAATTAGTTTTTAATGCAATTTCTTGCTAACGCTTACATTTTTTAATCAGGTTTTATGTGTCTAACATGTTTCATTTTTCTATTGGGAGCTTGGTTGTTGTTGTATGTCACATAGTTGTCATTCAGGGATCAATAAAGTCATTCTGGGTCTGATAATCGCCCTTTATTTTTTATTTTGTATGTTATAAATACTATTATACAATATTATAAATATAGTTGTGAATTTTGCCATACAATTACACTCGCCATTTTAAATTGGCCGTACAGCAAACAGAGTCCCTAACACTTTAAGGTTCCGAACTGTAGATTTTTCTACTGTCGCACTAACAGCAGAGAGGGTGTAACTGTTATTCTGGTTCCTCCGTGACCAACAAACAGGAAGCAAGACAACTTCTTTAAAGAAAAAGTTGAACGATCCCGCAAAGGAAATGTTCTGCCTTGGTCTGTGCAGACACCTGCAGGGCGGCGAGAGTGGACACAGACTCACAGTTTCAGCAGCAACGAAGAGAAGACGACAGAGACAGACGAGGCGGCCATGGCGGCGGAGCCCATCCAGGGCTGCAGCACAAAGCCCACCGGCATGAAGACCCCTACACAGCACAAGAAATAACAAACAAACAAACAAAAAAAACAAAAAGACAGTGCTAATCATTAATTTTCGCTTGCAAATTGCACTCCCCTACACATGTTTTTGACTTGATTCTATCTGGACAGTTAAGAGATCTGGACCTTTATAAAATAACTAACCACCATGGAAGTTTGAGTTCAACACACAATAGTCATCACAGGAACACTCATGTGTCGCAAAGCCTTATAACACTATTATTAGTATAAGTAGTATTAGTTTTAATATTATTATGTGCAATAACTCATGCAACATTCATGTACAGCAATGTTTCTCAACTGGGGGTCCAGTGACCCTTAAGTCGTCCGTGGTGTAATTGCAAGGGGTCCATGAAAATAAAATATCTTTTAAAAAGATCCAATGACATTTATAGAAATAGGATTATTTTACTCAAATGTGACTGAGAACTTTATCTACCTAAACTACAAAGCGTAACTGGACTTTTTTTTGTAATTACACCTGTCTCACAATTGTCCTTTACTGTATTTTCATTTAGCTACTTCAGAAAAATTCTGTTTTGTTACATATGTCTGAAAGTTTCTGGGTAAAAATTCTGTTTTGTTACACATATTTGTATCTAAGTTATTGAAAGCTGTGGGGATGGGGGCATGACAATTTTATTCTTATTTTCTCTTAATCTTATTCATTCTTTATTTTCTGTAATTCATATGTCCTGCTTCTTTCGATTTATTGCTCCTCTTCTGTGTGTATATGCTGCTGGAACACTGTAATTTCCCCATTGTGAGATAATAAAGACTATTCTATTCCTTTCTATTCTATTCTTACAACCTATTAAAAAGTGTCAAATCATCCAATACGCATTATCACTGCAAAGTTTTAAATGATCTTTCAAAGTGTTCAATTCAATTCTAGAGTTACTTCAACAGCTGTGATCCTGCTGAGCAAAAGGTGACGTGTGCAAAATAGCCTTTTCACTGTCATCGGCAAGGTGACGCGTCCTTCCTCCAAACGGGGCTAATTTAGGATGAGCAGTGTAAAAAAAAAGAAAAAAGCGCGTCACCTGCAGCGATGGGGATCCCGAGAAGGTTATAGATGAGAGCGAAGACAAAGTTGATCCTTATCCTGCGCACCGTCTTCTTTGACAGCTCCACGCTGGCCACCACGTCCAGGAGGTTGTTCTGCAAAACAAACAAACACCCGTCAAGGCGGAGGGGTTTCACGATGTTATCAGGAGGAGCTGCCACCGTTCCCACCCTGATGAGGACGATGTCGGCCGCTTCGATGGCCACGTCGGTGCCCGTGCCGATGGCGATGCCCACGTCCGCCCGGGCGAGGGCGGGCGAGTCGTTGACGCCGTCGCCCACCATAGCAACCCGCAGGCCGCGCTCCTGCAGCTCCTGCACCTTGGCCACCTTGTGCGAGGGCAGCACCTGGGCGAAGACCTTCCTGATCCCCACCTGAAGGGGAGGGGGAGAAAAGGTTGATCTTCCCGGGTGTTTTTTCTTTGTCTTTCTTTGTCATTTAAAATGTTTTTTTATTTATTTTTTTATCTTCTTATTATTTTCAATATGGTCTGCTGCTTTGGGTATGTGTATGTATATGAGTACATTCTTATATTTTTCTAAGTTTAAATTATTTTTTTATTGATTTTTTTCACTAACTCTATAATTCAAAATGTTCTATCATTTTAGTACGATTTGCTGTTTTGGGTGTGTGTATGTATTCTTGGGTGATTGTGAAATTTTTTGATCATATTCTTGCATCTTTTGTTTAATTAATTTTTTTATACATTTTTCTCACTAACTCTTACAATTCAATTTAACTACCTTTTAAGTATATATCACAATTTTCAGTTGGGAGCTTGGTTGTTATCTGTAACATAACATAACATATGATAACTGCCCCTTATTTTTTATTGTGTATGTTATGAATACTAAGATATGAATTGGCCGAACAAATACACTTGCCATTTTAAGATGTTCGCACACCAAACAGTAGGGGTGTCCTGATCCGATATCAGCCAAAAATATGAGTATAGGATGATATCGGCCTGCATCTAAAATCTCTGATATCAGTTGTAGAATATTCTTATGTTTAAAGTTAAAATGTATTTAAGCCATTGGTTAGCTCAGTTTTTCTCATAGCTACTGTTGCTGACTATTGTTCTCTCTTTGAGTAATATCACTTGATCACCCTTTTCCTAACATTCCATACTACAAAATAAGTCATAAAAGTATGTATGATTTGTGCTGATATCGTATCGGATTGATATCGGTATCGGCCAATACGCGAGGCTGCAATATTGATGGCGTATTAGAAGTGAAAAACTTGTATCGGGAGACCCCTACCAAACAGGGTCCCTGATACTTAAAGGCTTCAAAGTGGAGTTTTTATCTACTATCCCAATAAATGCATTTTGACGGAACGACCCGCTGACCTGTGCAGCGATGGCTTTGGCCGTGCGTCTGTTGTCCCCAGTTATCATCACCACGTCGATGCCCATGCTGTTGAGCGTGTGCACCGCCAACGCCGACTCTGCCTTCACCGTGTCGGCGATGGCCAACATGGCGCAGAGCACACCTGTGGGGAAGCGGCACAGGCCACTTGTGATCAGGTGCACGAGATAAACCCAGAAGATTAGAGGTCAAAGTAAAGGTCAGCGAGGTGACCCTGACCGTCTATGGCCACCAGGATGGCAGTCTGGCCTTTTGACTCGTGGCTGGACATGGCGGCGTCAACGTCGACGCCGATGTGGTGGCCGTTCCTTCTCATCCACTCTCTGTTGCCGATGAGCACGGAGTAAGATAAAGTCTCACCTGAAGGCACGTGGAGACATGGAGTTCGGGTTCAAATGGAGAGAAATGGCATTTAAAGGAAACGCAGGCAACACAGAAAAAATAGATATTAAATAAAATCAAATAATAGATCAAATTATTCGTTATTTTTTGTCTTATTATTATTATCATTACTATTACTACTATTATTCCATACGACAATATACAACAGTGTAAAGCACGCAAGCATGTAGTGTTGTCAATTATTTCCATGGCAAAATAAAAGTTCTATCTATCTATCTACCTATCTATCTATCTATCTATCTATCTATCTATCTATCTATCTATCTATCTATCTATCTATCTATCTATCTATCTATCTATCTATCTATCTATCTATCTATCTATCTATCTATCTATCTATCTATCTGATTGATTGATTCATTGATTGTTGTGATGTGTTGAATGGATATGGCCCAAATGTGAAAAGGTTCTTCCTTGATCCATACCATTTTGCATAGTCCATTTTACAGCACAAAACAACACAGTCCCTGAGTTGAAAATAATGTCATACTGACACTTGCAGTTGCCAAAAGTGCATCTTAAAGATCATCAGGAAAAAAAATGGAAAATACACTTTTGAGGCAAGGTTGCAGATGTGGGAAACATGACTTTGTTGTCAAGCTGGATGAAAATCAGCTTCATAACAGACAGGTGACAACCTCAGAGACCTCCCAGGCGTCTGACCTGTGGGCGGGGGCTCGGCGGCGGGCAGCAGGCTGCTCTCGTCCGTGGTGGCCCCCGGCAGCAGGAAGCGCTCTTCGTTCTGCTGCTGCAGCAGATGCTCCACGTTGGAAACCCGGCAGCTGATCCCGCAGCCCGGCACCGCCTGGAAGTCCTGGCAGTAGCCCAGCGAGTCAACGCCCAGCTCCTGCTCGGCGCAGGGACGCAAACCGGGACCACGTTAGCAGAGGCAGTACATAAACAGGGCGGGAGGGGGGGGGCATGAAAATTGCCTCACCTGTTTGCAGTGCTTGGCCACGGCCATGCCCAGCGGGTGCTCGCTGCTGGCCTCCGCTGAGCCCACCACCGCCAGCACCTTCCTCAGCGGCATGCGCGCCATCTCCCACAACACCAGCACACGCGTCACCCGCGGCACGCCGTTGGTGATGGTGCCCGTCTTGTCGAACATCACCACGTTGATCTGAAGCACGGAGAAAAATTTGTGTCTCAGTCAGTGATGTGGTCTTATTTATTCTAGTGGGTACACTCTGAGAGGGCTTTGATCTCAATGTTTTCACCTGGTCAAATAAAGGGTAATAAAGAGGGAGGGAAGACAGAGGAAAGGAAGGAAAGAAGGGAGGGAGGAAGGACAGAATGAGGGGAGAGGAAGGAAGGAGGGAGGGACAAAAGGGAGAAATGAAGGACGGAGGGAAGGAAGGAAGAAAGGGAAAGGGGGAGGAAAGAAGGAAGGAAGGGTTAGAGGGAGGAAGGAAGGAAGAGAGAGGGTGGAAGGAAGAGAAGGAGAGAAGGGAGAAGAGAGGTAGGCAGGAAGGAGGGATGCAGGGAAAAGGGGATTAGGAAGGGAGGACCTGAAAGTTTAAGTCACAAAACCATGCTGATGCTGACTTTGCACATTTCGTAGAGGTTATACGGTAATTCGAGACGTTTTCTAGTGGGTATACGTGTACACCTGTGTATCACCTGGACTGCACCACTGGTTCCAGCCTCAACAGATGGAGAGGGTCTGAGAAATGACATGGCAACCTTACCTACAATTTAATCAAATATTTGTTTGAAGTCACAATATCTAGAAAAGTAAACGAGTTGCTCTGTGAATATGTTTTATTACTTCAGGCAGAGAGATCGCTCACATACACCAGAGTGCTGTGATTCTCCAATTGTAACTTGCTGTATTGATACACTATTTCTCTCACTTAGAATAGAAGTGCTATGTTGTAAATAAGATAAATAAAGCTGTTTGGTCACTCTCCTGTTTCTCTTCTCAGCTTGAATTGAAATATTATTTATAATTTGTGCAATTAAAGACCCATTACGTTGATCCTGCTCTTGTTTGGTTATTTATGGCGTGAGCGATAGTGCCTGTCAAACGGCGTGAAAAAAAGAGCATTGCCGGTTAATTGTAGTATTAATTATTATTATTATTATCATTATTATTATCAGGGGTCTCCCGATCCGATATCCAATTATAAACATCCAATTAAATATCCCCAAAAAAAAGAGTATTGGATTATTTCGGCCTGCATCTAAAATTTCAGATACAAGCGCTCCGAGACAAGCAGTCCATTCCAGACTCCTCTCCAGCACTCATGTTTAAGATTAAAATGTATGTAAGCCAACGCTTAATAATAAATGTCAGTTTTTCTCATAGCCACTGTTGGTGACTATTGTTCTCTGTTTGAGTCACTTTATCACGTGATCAAGCCTTTTCTAACATTCCAAACTACAAAATAAGTAATAAACGTGTGTATGATTCATGCTGATATCAGTATTGGCCAATACTCAAGGCTGCAATATCGGTACTGTATCAGAACTAATAATAATAATAATAATAATAATTAGGTATGCACCGATACCGGTACTGGTATCGGTATCGGGTCGATCCTGGTCTAATATACTCGTACTCGTACTCGTTAAAGTTCGCCGATACCAAGAACCGATACCAAGTTCAAAGACCACACCATTGCAACGTTTCCACGGTGTGAAAGAGGTAATAGTTATCTGTAGTTTAGCTTAGTGCTTGCAAGTAAAAAAAAAAAGAGAAATTTGAAGGAGTGGCGGCTAGGATTTAGGAGTGGCGGCCCGACTGGAGACAGTGCAAAATAGTTAATTGATATTTTGTTTGATCAAAATGTGGAAACTGCAATAATTCCCAGAAAATTTCACAGAAAATGTTTATTTTTCATTTATCATCACTCGTCGCAAGAAGCAGAGAATAAAATAAAACCTGTCTTCCAATTAATTGGATTTTGCCTAATAGTTTTTTGGGGGTTGTTTTGGTGGTAGTATCGATAGCGGTACTCAGATCCAAGTATCGGTATAGGATCGGGTTGAAAAAAAGTGGTATTGTTGCATCCCTAATAATGACAATAATAATAATAATAATAATAATAATAATAATAATAATAATGCAAACCACAACAACAACAACAATAATAATAATAATAATAATAATAATAATAATAATAATAATAATAATAATAATAATGTTGTTATTATTATAATGATGATGATGATGATGATGATAATAATGCAAGCTTTGTAACTATCAGCACAGGCCTCAAATTATCTTTGTAATAATGCAACCAGTCACACCCTTAGGTAACACACACACACACACACACACACACACACACACACACACTTGTTCACTCTTTGTTTGCCTGTCCATGTCTCTTTGCACAATAATAATGAAAGAAAAAGAGCATTGCCTTGTGGGCCATCTCCAGCGGCTCGCCTCCTTTGATGAGGATTCCGTTCTGCGCTCCAACCCCCGTGCCCACCATGACCGCCGTCGGGGTCGCCAGCCCCAGAGCGCAGGGGCAGGCAATGGCCAGCACGGTGATGGAGGCCTGGAAGGCGAAGCGGACGATGACCTCGGCCTTGCTGATGTTGGGGTTGTAACCCTGCGAGGGGGAGAGCGCATTGATTCAACACTGCGAGGCGGAAAAACAACAATCTGCTCTTTTCACTTGGAAACCTTACCGGGAAGTTCTCCTTCACGATGTCAAAGTCGAGGAAGCCGACGGCGAGCCACGCCACCAGCGTCAGCAGGGAGACGATGACGATGAAGGGCACAAAGTAGCCGCTGAGCTTGTCTGCAAACTGCTGGATGGGAGCCTGTGAGGGACAGCAGCAGAGCAGAGCACGGGCTTCAAACACAATATCAAAATCAATCAATATCCGCACATAAAATCTATTTCCTCAGAGGAGCGAGGGCGTTTGTGCACATGAGGGAGATTGGTTCGTCACCTTCGATGTCTGGGCCTCCTCCACCAGCTTCACTATCTGCGACAGGGTGGTGTCGGCGCCGACGTGCGTGGCCTCCATCAGCAGGGCGCCGTGAGCGTTGATGGAGCCGGCGATCACCAGGCTGCCCACCTTCTTACTGACGGGCATCGGCTCGCCTGCATGGGACACACCCGGGAGGGCGTTTGACACCGTAAAAACAATAATAATGCTAAAACTTTCTCAATCATCCCTCAGAACAAAAAACGTCTCCTCCCTAGAAACTGCTCTAAAAATAACATACAGTATATTAGTATTTTTTTTCCACTTTAAATGACTCAG
>CAESWR010001739.1:0-13214 GCA_903171835.1 Mullus surmuletus
CATCATGACACTTGCACTTTTTGCAGTTTGTGCTTTGGCATAATCTGTGATACACTGGAAAACTGGTCTCAAGACCGCTTTTGAAGGTCTTGGTCTCATTTCAAATTTTAAGGACTGAGTGGATTCTGGATTTTCGTTTTTTTTTTTTTTATACAGACAGAGTGGTGGTGACCACCACTGCCAGGCTTTTAGACAGCAACCAATAACTTCCAATCACTGCAGATTTATGTTGCATGAAGTTGCAGCCTCTGCTTATTAAATGTATTCATCTAATTTCAGTCAACTTAGATGACTGGAAATGGCTGCCTAAGCACCAAGCAACATGGACTCAGGTTTTTGAAGTCAAGAATAATATACACAACAACAAAATGTGTTCATTTGGTAAATTGCCAGGCATAAATAGAAATATTTCAGAGGCCTTTTTTTATGCTGCCAAATGTATTTAAAGCAAAAAAGAACACTTTGGGATAATCTTTCAATGATGTCTTGGTCTTGGTGCCCTGGAGTCTTGGTTAAGTCTTGCTCTCTGTTTATGAGGATTTGACTATAAATCATTACTAGAAGGCAATTTCAAGAAGGTAGAAGTTGTCTACTCCAAGAAACATTAATTTCTGGATGGACGGGTCAGCTTAAATTTCACTGTCCTCACACACACAGTGCTCCACATGTTACATGAACAAGGTACTTATGTCAAAGACTGTCATGGACAGGGTCTTCCTTGTCTATCTCCAATGTGTACATGGAGGCCGGTTTGCATGAATTCATACAATATGTCAATCAAAACCAATCCAAAAGTAATATTTCCGTTTTATTAGTGCGGCATTTTCCTTTGAGTTATTACACTAACAAGCAGCACATTCAGAGTCCGAAAACATGACGCTGAATTAAATTTACATTTAAGAAATACGTTACTAGGAGGTCACTACTCCACTCATCACCTTTTTAAGGAGATTAATGCTACAAAAATTGGTAAAGGTAGAAACATGTCAGTGTCCCTTGAGTAATTTCTCATTAATCTTTAACTTTTCTTTCCAGCCCACCCTATAATCTTTAATCGAACTGTATTTTTTGTTTTGAGCACTATGATTATTTGAAGTCGCTGCTGTTGACGGTGGCTCCTGTGTACGTTTGTACAAGCAAGATGTGAAATTGTAATGAAGATGAATATCATTTCTCGGTATTTTGTTGGACGCAGATTCCATCACAAAAAAACTGGCAATCAGTCTGAGGCAGATGCTGGGGAATATGTTTGTTTTCCTGCCCTCTTTATCTCGTGTTCTGGTGAAGAGTGTTTCAGATGGAAACAGGTGCCACAGGAAATGTGCCTCCGTGCAGGTAATCGCATCATTATAGTTCATGCGAGTATTTGGTAGTGAATTCAAGTTCTCTCCATGTTTTTTTTTTCTTCCTTTTTTTGTTTCACATAGTCGAACATGCTGCACATCCAGACGGTACTTGGCAGGTTTGATATGTTAAACGGTGGGGAAAAGAGCCAGTAAGCCCTGTGTAAGGCTAGATCTGCCAATTTGCTCGTCATACTCTGAAAGTAATTTGTTTGACCTACTTTCATTTTTACAGTAAGACCTTCGGGTTGAATTGGAAAACCCTGATTTCCAATCAGTGATTAAACCCAACTTTTTTTATTAGTGTATAAAAGAGTTTGATATCACCAGGGGTCAAGTCAATCTCATCATCGTGAAAGTTTGCGGCTTTTCCCACATCCTGTTTTTGTGAGTTCAAATTAATTTAATAATTTTCTTTGTGGCATATGGCTGCGATGCCATGTGACACCGGGTCGGCAGCTGGTAGAGCTCTGTTAACCCATCCTTATACAGAAATAAAAGACTGTTTCAGAGCTATTTATCTTCAATGTCTCAGATAGAAATAATCCACTCCAAAAAAAAGGGAAGGAAAGAAATCCAATAGGGCCATGGGTGGGTGTTTATGGATTAAAGGCTAAATGCCCATACTGAACACTCGGAGGAGGAAACCACAACAAGCCCACAATGAGGACGGGATCATTTCATTGGTCAACATGAGACTTCACATTCTACTGGCCGGGGAATTTTCAGTACGTATCAAAGAATGGAATGGAAATCCGAGAGAAAACTTTTTAATGCTCAAACAAAGGAGCCCAGAGTTCATCTTAGATAGCAGAGTCGAGGAAATGTTTGCAAGTAACGGTGGTGAACAGCTGGAGCACGAGCTGAGGAAAATGTGTGTGAACAGGGGTGATTTGAATGCAGTGGTGGGAATTTGCATTTGAAAAGTTGAATGTGGCTTCATAATATGCTCTCCCATTCTCAGACCACACTTTTGACAAAAGGCAGGGGGAAACACTTCATATTTTTGTGTCTGTATGAGCTTGATCATAAAAAGAATCAACGCATGAAACCATCCATATTCTAGGAGGGTTCAAGGAGCCTCTCCTAGCTGTAATTGGACAGCACTTTGACAGAACTATTCACACTCACATTCACACCTACAGGTTGAGCCACCCACTAACGTGAGCCCTCGGTCTGTGGAAGGAAGCCGGAGAAGTTTCAAGGTGCTGCTAAAAGCTGCAAAAGCCCATCGTTAGACACCTTCAGAATAGGGATCCGTATCGTTAAGGCTTTACCTGATACCAGTGCCAAACCAGTACTTTTGAAACGCTACCGGTGCTGAAAAGGTGCCCGAACCGGTGCTTAAAATATGGAAAACATACAAACTTTGTCCAAAAAAGGATGCCTTTTTGGCATTTTGTGAGGTGCAAGTTGAACAGAATATTAATTCTTATCCAACTGTGGGTAATTTACCTATAAACACCCTAAACCAATTATTTGCAAAAGATTTACAAAGTCCTTCAGATATAAACATATGAATTGTCTGGATAGCATGTAGGTACAGTGTACACAACAAATACTAGTTTTACATCATAGCAATACAAACATTTTTCACCTGAATGATGGTGACTCCACCGGTGAAAATGGATGGAGGTATTTCACCACAAATTTTGTCACTGCCCTGTGAATTTCCTCCCGTTTTTCTTTTGTCAATTGAGCCTTCTGGGGTGCTATTCCAGTGAAGGCAGCCATAGTTTCTGCTGAGGTACCGGGGGTGCGATTGCGATCAGGGTGGGGGAGTCTGCTTCGCAATAGGCGTGCGGGGATGCTATGCAATCGTGATCGGCATGGGGGGGAGTGGGGGTTGGGGGGTGCTATGTGATCACAATCGGTACCATTTTCTGTTCAGAGGGATGCACTTAACATTATGGTATGGTAGTGAGTATCGGTACCCATCCCTACTCCAGAAACGGGCAACATTATTGATGAGATGAAGATGAGGGTTTGAGATGCCTCCAGACACTCAATACACCAGAGTGTATGTTCAATATTCAGAGAGCTCAATACTCCAATAAGATGAGTGTACAGAAACCATTATTCAATGACATCTGTTGTAAGTTATGACGAGTGTTTATGAAGAGTGTCAAAAATCCCTACACTGTGGCAATGGGTATGGCTTAAATAGAGATGTTTTCACACTCCATAATTCATATACATGACAAGGAACTGAAGGTAATCCTGTGACCTATCGCGCAGATGGAGAATGCAGCAGGTTTGTTTGTGACTGCATGTGTGCGGGAGCGGGGAGAGATGATTTGTTTGGATATGTGCTAGACTGAAAGGTCAATCTCTCAGCCTCCATTGGCAAGAGTGGCTCTTTACAGGAGAAAGGCAAAGGTTGTTAATCAATAGCACTTCAGATTGGTCCCAAAAGTGGGCTGTGGGTCTGAAATATCGCTGCCATTTTGATTACCCCGATGATTAATTAAAACTTATGTATCCAGCAATCAAACTGAGCCTAATCAATACCGGTTGCCCTGGCTGCGCGGAGCTTGTCTCTCCTCGCACATTCCTTGCCCTCGCATTTTCTCTAACAAATGTTGCATGAAAACTTTCCGCTGCCCGTCACACTCTCACCTCTCTCATGTGAGATAAAATAATGGAGCCAGTGACCAGAACGTGTGTGTTTCTGAGGCATGGTGCTAATGATGTCAGTTCACCCGTATGTGGCAGACAACTCGATCAATGGAGAGTAGAAGAAAGGAACCATTGGGTAGGAGGTGTGTGTGTGTGTATGTTCCTGTTTTCAACCATGATTCAGATGCATGGAACTTCGAAAACAAGATATTTGAAATTGCAAATACTTTGCTTGGTGACAGAATGGCCACTGTTGCGATGCCCTTCATTAGAAACATTAACTGAATGGTTGCCGGTACTGCTTTGATTGACACACTATTGTAGATATTTCAAAAGAAACCAAGGGTTGTGACCCAAACAGCTGATTGGCCGAGTGCTACTGTACCCAGCTGACTTGGATGCAACCTGTGCCTAGGAATTAGGTGTGTCCCGATACAACTTTTTCACTTCCGATACGATACCTATATTGCAGCCTTGAGTATTGGCTGATACAAATATTGATCCAATACGATATCAGTACGAATCATGCAAACTTTTATTACTATTTTGTATGTTAGAAAAGGCTTGATCGAGTGATATTACTCAAATGGAGAAAAATAATCAGCAACAATAGGTAGGAGAAAAACTGACCCATTTATTATTAGCCAATGTCTTACATACATTTTAACCTTAAACATAAGAATATTCTAAATAGAAGTGCTGGAACGGAGTCTGGAATGAACTGCTTGTACCGGAGTGCTTATATTGGAGACTTTAGATGTAGGCATATACAATGGCTTTTATCCTACCATTTTAAGTGCAATTTTCTCTGTATAGTGCACAGTCAACCACATGATCAACCCTTACTTGGTACCACACCCATATAGTGTCAACTGCACATCTGGAAAAAATGAATGCATATGTTGGCAGAACATTTTGTCACAGACATACACCAAAGATGTCAAATGTACTGCAAAGTGTACCAAAGACACATAAAGTTGGAGGTTATGATCCTCACCTAACTGCATAATCACTGGCAATAAATTAGCTTTGTAAGTACAGTATCCACGTACACCTGCTCATAAATAATCACATTATGTTTTATCGGCATGGTGGCACTTGCTCGCCGCTGCTGCAATCATCAACCACCAAATGTATGACACCAAACATACCAAGCTTTTCATTTTGGTCCATTTGCAGTTTATGGCCCGTGTACGCAGCATTGTTGTGGATACGGCTCAGATTACGAGTGGCCTCTGAAATGAATAGAAATGGAATTAAAGATGTTTCAGGGTTATTTCAGATTGGGCAGTACAGTTTAAAAACAATTCTAAGATCCTCCGGTTAATGCACTTTTGACGAGTGATGTGCATGCTTTTGTGTGACATGGTTACAGGGAACTATCCAAAACGCCACAAAAACGTTGGTGGATGTCTGAGCTGTTTCATCCGAATTTCATAAAAATACGAACAAATAATTGCTAAATGCAACCCTCCGTGTCATTTAATAAATCCATTATCATCTCAACTCTTTATTGCAACTGTCAATCAAAATTGGATGATGAACGGAAAATTTCAATTGTATTAGGTGAACAGAATATAATAGAATTGAAAACTTTATTTTCTGTTTCAAAAAACCCAAATATAACCTTCACCCTCCTCCACATGCTGTTCTCCAGTTTGATTGCACTTGAGACTTATTTTAAGGATTAATTTTTACTTTTTTAACAACAACACTAGACTCACACCCTCAACACCACGCAACTGAGCACAATTGAAGGTGATAGGAGCTGGTTCGATTGGCTATGATAAAAGCCGTAGCGGCATATCCCTCCCACCTTTGCCTCTGCTTCACCAAATTACAAAGAATTAAGTTAAATCAACCACACCTACTTGCACCTTCTGGCACAGCTGCAGCTATAATGCCTGGTTCCTCAAATTAGAGCCTGAAGGCTAAAAAAAGCCACCTGTCGGCCGTATAACATGAAACAAATAAATTAAAGGCTTTTACACATGAACCATCAGCATCAGCAGTAATATGGAGTCAATAACATGAGTAAATGAGGTTGAGGTGTGTGTGTGTGTGGGGGGGGGGCGGGGGACATGCGCATGTACATTTTATGCTGCTGTTTTGGTGCTGCTGCTGTCAGACCTGACTTCCTTCTCAGACTCCATCTTTACCTCTGATGGTATTCAAGGATAGGTTGGCCTGTCAGACTGGCCATGGTTGGATGACTGCTGCTTAGCAACGGCAGTAAAGAATGAAATATTCCCCGCTCTTCTTTCTTTGTCTCCCCGCTTGTCTCAGGATAATTAATATCAGATGGCTTTGAATCTCTACGCGTGGATCGTTTATGAAAGAACAGCTTTAGAGAGGTGGCCGGGGGTTTGGGACAGCAACTCAAAACACAGATTACCATTAATATATGATTTGTCCACATTATTTCACAAAATATAATCACAGCATGGGCCAATGGAAGGACCTATGGAGGAGATTACTGTTTTTTTCTGCACAGTCTCATTCACCAAGGTCTCTCAGGATTCTGTCAGCAGGAACAAATACATACTTTACATGAAGGGCTGGAGCCTGACTGAAGGAACAGATTTGAGCATTTTCATCTGAAAAATATCAGACAGACACACGCAGGCAGAGGTTCAGACTTGTCAAGTGTCTGCTTTTCTTACTTAGCTAAAAGATAGAAATGTCTCTAAAAGCCCAAACACATATTCTCACAGACTCATCTTGGTTCACGTTGTGTTACAATCCAGAGGTAATGGTAAATTCTCCCCTCTGTTTTCCTTCAGTTATCAAAAGCAAATCTTCTACTCCCTTGATGAGTGTTGTAGTCAAAAACACAAAAACAAAACTTTATCTACTTAGGAGAACTTATTGCTTGGTGCATTTCAAGCATTCAAGGCTTTTTTGGTTTGTTTCTATATATATTGTGGAGACGGTGTCCAGCAGACCTCTGATGTGTCTGGTTCTTTTCTCCATCTGTAAAATAAGGTAAATATCTACATGGCATGACTGTGCTTTGCACGTATGACATGACATAAGGGAGTGTTGTATGTGGTTTATTACGATCATAGGTCATATGTTGAACTCCATGAGATGTCAAGACGTTAGGTTAGAACCTGCTGACATGTGATATTTATTTGATGTTCGTGGGAAATTCACACTTCCAACATGACCATTTTATGTAAGTAGAGACAAACCATTCTGCAAGTTGTCAGAGAGCTCTCAAAATTGGCAAACGTTTTCTCATTTTGGCCATTTGACATTGTTCTGCAATAAAACCCTTCAACTATTCAGACCTGAACGTGTCTGTGGTGGCTCCTTTTTCACAACAACGCATCAGGAAGACACTACACCTCCAGTGGAACTCAAATACCGCAGAGGTTGTGAAGAAGACAAAAAAGCATCTTCACTTTCTGAGGGTCTTCAGGAGGAGGGAGCTGCTGACCACCTTCTACCGCTGCTCCATTGAAAGTGTGCTGACCTATTGCATCCCTGAGTGGTTCACGTGCTGCAGCATTGCAAACAAGTCGGCACTGCAAAGGGATCCATCTCCATACTAAATGAGTATCAACTGCAATAACCATGTGCAATAATACAAATAAACACGTGCAATAATCTGTGAATACTGGTGCAATAATCCAAATCCTAATAAATAGACAATGTATACTAAGTTTGTGCCCTTTTGTGTCTTCTGAATGTTTTTGGAGCACCAACTGAGACGGTAACCCAGTTTTGTTGCACACTGTAATGACAATAAAGAAGTCTATTCTATTCTATTCTATTCTAAAATCAGATATGGATTTGTCAGGTGAATGTGGCTTCTAAGTTGACTGAAATCAGATAAACACATTTAATAAGAAGGCAGAGGCTGCAACTTGGGGGGGAAATAATCAATCTACCAGTGATTGGAAGTTATTGGTTGGTGTCTAAAAGCTTGGCAGTGGTGGTCACCCCCGCTCTGTCTGTCTGGATAAAAAAAATCCAGGATCCACTCAGTCCCCTACCAACACAGGCCAGGTAAAAGTGCCTTTGAGTGTGAAACAAGACACACGACCATGACAAATCTTGATTGCTACAACAACTACTACAGTTATTGTATACGGACATGGTAAATTGCATCTTAAAAGGTCACTTTTTAATGCAAAAACCATCACCAGTAGTGTTCTCCCTGCCATTTCACATGCAAACATGCCGACAGCTGAAGCAATGCTCTCCAATCAGGTTCACAACTGTGTGCACAAGAATTGGTCAGTCACCTTGTCGCCTTGTAACACAAGTGCAGTGTGAAACTTACATAGTTGTGAAGATGCAGGTTAATTCGCATAAGGTGATGGGTCCCACCATAGATCACATGACATCCTTCCTTTTTAACTCATGTGCAACACAACTGTTACATAATCTCTCCCTTTAGTCCTCTGCTTGGCATGAAAAGTGTGTGTGCAATCCTTCTGTCACCGCAGGCCTTTTGGTTTAGTCTATAGTTTAGGGGATTGTTTTCCTATCTGCACTCGTATTTCACGAAACCTCTCTCGTTGTCGGGTTTTCTTCTCGCATTCGGGTTCTTATAGATGACCCGTTCCCAGACACACATACAGTCGGAGCAGTATAAATAAAGCCAAATGACAGTAAACACATAAGCAGGAGCCGCGCATCCTCCCTGAAACAATTCCCTCCTGTTTGTGTTGAGGTATCGGATGCCATCCATCAAGGAGTGATCTTGTGTTTCTATCAATAAAAAAGAAAGAAAAAAAAACGGTCATGCATTTTTCAACATTCAAATACCTTACAGCTCCAGGGACAGATGCTGTATCCCTCTCTGTCTACCAGATCAGCCACAACAAAAGAACAATTCATAAATATTAGAGCAGAGCGTTCGCAATCTCCATTTCCACTCATTGCTCTCTTGATTCAGCAGAGAACTGTCGAGTTGAAGCCGTTTCTTGTGCCCACCTGCTGAGACTTCCGTCCTGGATCAACCGTAGTGTATATATATTGTCCATGAGTTTATGAGCAGGTGATACATTCAAGGATACATTCTAGAAAAGCTCCAAATGTGCACCAGAAAATATCATTTGGCAGCAAATATATACATGCCGTGCACCAGAACCATTGCCTTTCCAGAATCCTCATAGTATCAATTCTTTCCTGGGAAACAAAAAGAGCCGAATCAAGGTCAGCGCAAACAAAAAACCAACCCTGAATCCAGACTTGGCTTGTTACACCCTTGTCAAGGCACATTAACATCCGCCATGTCTGAATCGGGCCATACAAATAAGCTTGCCTTGCCTTTGCTAAATAAATTCGTTTTTCATTTCTTTTCACGTATTTGTATTTGAGCCCATCAACCTTCACTCTAAGGGCGTCTTCACATCAACAGCATTTAGTGTGCACTAAACGCATTTGGTCCCTTGCTTTGGTATGTTTGCCTCAATGTGAATGCAACCACCGCACTTTGGCACACAGCATATCAACTGGTCTGAGACGTCCCTGAAAAAGAGGTGGTCTCAATCTGATCCATCTCCCTAAATGTGGAGCTGTTCCTCTGGTGTGAAAGCAACTGAAACAAACAAACAGAAAGATAGATACATTTATTCAACTTTATTGATCCTGAAGGAAATGAATCAGTGGCGGTCAGCTCCTCTCACACGCAATAAAAAAAACATACATTCAAGTAGGTGGACTGATAAAATAGAAATTAAATATAAAAATACAAAAAAGGTGCCATTAAAAAAGAATAGAAGTCCAGCTCTAATGCTCCATAAAGCGTTATGGTGTAAATAAAGTGCTAAGGCGTTTAGTCCACAACAATCTAGTTTTGATGCTTTGTGGGTGATGGGAGCACTGAATTGTGGGTAAAATTATTCATTTCATTTCCTGCTGATCCCATGGTTGACCCATTTGTTTATGCATTAGATGAGCTCGAGATGAAAAAAGCCCCCCCAAAAAAACGAAACCACGGAGAAACCCGGACTTGTTAGGAAATAAAATGCTTTATAGATACTTGGTGGAAGAAGCACATACAGGAACAACTTGCCACGACACATAAAAACAGCGAAGATCATGCGTTATTCAGTAAGCATCCAAGGGAGAGGGGTTATCTGTGGTCAGCTGAACGATGCCATCTTAATACATCATTTACATTTCAAGTCACAGGCACGACCCATTTTTGAACTGAATTGTTTGCAGAAAAGTACTGATACATAAAACGTAATAGATGACGATCAGCCCCAGGAGAACAACAAAAAGCTGTCTCTCCATCTTGTGTTGCAAACATAATCTTTGCGGCCCATTTTGGTTTGTTAGGCTATCGTGGTTTGGCTACCAACGTCTATTTGCTACATTGTAACAATTTTTTGCCTGGTGTGGACCAAAGCAATTGAACTTCATGTCTGAAAACACCCTCACTCGCTGTTTACATCCCCTAAACAGAAACCATGCCTGAATACAAGTGTTTCGACTGTTGGCGACCAATAGCCGCCGCCGTCCTGCCATAAGAGGTTGCCCAGTCTGTGCTCGAAATCCGTATATGCTGTTGTATTTTTGGACTCTCCCTTGTGTGTTGTCTAGTTTTGATAGCGTTTATTTTGTGTTTCTGATCGCCCCCCAGTTGTGTTGTCTTGACTTTTGTTTGTATTTTGACAAGAGCAGCCTGAGTGTGCCAAGACGATGTGTTGGTGGTTTTTGATAATCGGCTCGCTGAGCACTGAGCTTGCTTTGGGTTATCTCGTTTTGCTGTTCTGTTTTTACCTTTGCTGTTTTTGTTTGTTCAACTGCTTAACCCCCTTCTGGCTCTTCTTTGTTTGTTTGTCTTCTTTTATTTCCTAATAAGATCTAGAATGTTGATGTTAACAATAGGCATAACAGGTCACAATCACCATTGCAGGTCTCCCACCGGTACAGTAGGTGTACTTTGTTCTACTGTGTATTGATTGTGTTGTGCCAGCACATTTCACTTCAGAGGCTTTGAACCATTGAACGCTTCCACTCCCTAGAATGCCACCTGAAATGATTATTTGTATAATGTAAATGTAAATCAGCAACATCTGGAAGAGTCCACTGGCAATAAATCATTGTATGGCCTAGAGAAGCCTGAGGAAGTGAGCAATTGGAAAATAGTGTTGCACAAGTGAAGCGCTTGGTGACTATCGGTCTGTGATCAACCTGTAATCAGTGTCAGCTACTAAATTTACCTCCCTCCGCACATCGAGAGAAGAAAGTCTATGAAGATATTCTACATAATTATATGATGAATTACTGGCAGTGATTTATTTTTTTCTAATGTGACCAACAGCTGGCAGGAGATAGAAATCATTCTTTAAAACACATTTTCACACAACATCCATTTGAAGATGTTGGAGTGTCCTGATTTACAAATGGATCAACAATTCAGTGATCAAGGCAAATCTTAAATCTCCTTACACCATACCTGGATAGTATAAGCACATGTAATTATCGCATCAGGATGTGGTGTAAGTATATGTAAATATCACATATGGACATGGTATAAGTACCTGTAAGTTGCACACCTGGATGTGGTAAAAGTACACCACATCTAGTTTTATCTGTAGGTTCCATACCTGGATGTAGTACATGTTCCTGTACATACTACATCCAGATGTGACATAAGTAAATATAAGGACCACACCTGAACATGATCAAACAACATTATTTACATGTTGTATAAGTACCTGTAAGTTGCACACCACGATGTGGTACGAGTACCTGTAAGTACCACATCCAGATGTGGTATAAGTAAATATAAGGACCACACCTGTACAATATTTATATGCAGTATAAGTACATGTAAGTTGCACTCCTGGATGTAGTATAAGTATTTGTTGTCAGCACCACTTACTGGTACAAGTACCAATTAGAACGACATCCAGGTGTAGTAAGTACATGTAAGAGGCACGAGCCACATGTGTAAGTAACTGTAAGAATCACATCCAGTTGTGGTTTAAGTACATGTAAGTTCCAACCTGTATATGTAAAGTATTTTTAAGTACCATATCTGGATGAATTGTTAGTACTTATAAGTACCACACCTGGATAACTAAGTGCTCTCATTGCTATTTCAGAGGGTCAGAGCTAAAACGTTGACCTGAAAAATCTTTCAGAAAAATGCAAACGCCCCAAAATAGCAGCAGTGGCTAATATTTACGCAACATAAGAGCGTGCCATATTGTTTGTGTGTCTATATGTGTGTGGGGTTGGAGTAGGATTTGTTTGACACCAAACGCATTACACTTTGGCTTGTGAGGGTGTTCTGTACCCTCTGAGATGCACTTTGGCAGCAGGTCCACAAGCTGAGTACGGAGGAGAGGGAGGAGGAAACGGATCATTAATGAGCAGATTTGCATTACATTAAACAACCGCTTCATCTCATGACACAAGATTGAAATAAATACCGACAGATAATACACTAGCAAAAAGGAAAAAAAATGGATTTGCCGAGCTTTGAAGCACACCGATGACAGATCACACAGAATTTGCTGTTTAGCTACTGTGTTTTAAAATGATTCATCTCTGCATCTCTCAAAGCTCAGTCGATTTTTTTTTCTTTGTTTGTGTGAATTTAATCATTTCCCTGACGCGGTCCTTGTCTCAGGCCTCACCTAAACCCCAATCTCCGGGCCTGGCTTTGCGATGTGGCCGGCTATTGTAATGGATCTCCTGTAAATTTCTCAGAGTGATTATGATAAACCTATGCTTTTTCATGCCCAGCAACTGCCAAGGTATTCATTGCAGGGCCAAGAAAAAAAAAGAGAGGATCACAAAAGAGGCTCTTCAACTCCCTGACAATGGAGGCGGCAGCATAGAACTCTGAAGCATAGAACCGCATTTAGCCTCAAGGGGAGGAAATAACACAAGGGCCGGATAGTCCCATTCCGTACACTCATTCACGTGTATTCTATCTAACAAGACATCACGTAATGTCATGGAATTCGTCTTCTTTCCGTGCTGCCTTGTCCCTTTCGTTTTGCTGATGATGACTTCTGGCCATCTTTGTCAATTCCTGTCAGCGGCGGCGAGGACCGACGAGAGACTGAGAGAGATGTATTGTTTCATTGCTTGAGCTGGTGACGGATGTGCTGGCGAAGTGCTGACTGGCCACAGATGTACGCAGAGCCGCACGAGAATGTGTGAGAAATGCGCATATGTTGTAATATCTGTCACATGAACATATTTTTTTCTTTCCTCCCTCCAGGCAGCCGGCAAGGTTACCGCGGCGACTGCGCTATCAATGAAAGATGC
>CAESWR010001739.1:72576-87601 GCA_903171835.1 Mullus surmuletus
GGAAGTCCTGCAAAACACTCAAAACAAATCACAATTCGAATGTTTGCTTATCATAACGGCTGATGCCTTCATCAAATAATGGCGTGTTTTTCTACAACAGAGTACCGGCTCTACTGTACTCTACTCTGTTTTTTGTGCATTTCTACCACAAAAAAGCACATTTTTGGTACCTGCCAATTAGGTAATACACGAGTAACACTACTGTGTCATTACATTAACATGCACAGTACGCATTGAATATATCCATTGCTGAGAAATTAATGTCAAAATATGACACAAAATTAATTCAGTTTAAATGTTTTTTCAGGCAAGAAAATTGTTAAAATCTTCATCAAAACATTCAAATTCTTGTTTTGCACTTTCATAAACTTTATTCTTTGAGAGAGTGGCTGGTGTCCGCAGCTTGCTGATAATTCAGAAAAATAATACAGAAAAACAGGAGTACACCAAATAGGTTCTTTGTGAAATGACTCTGGCGTTTTTGCAATGATATCACATTGATCATGTTTGCTTCAAACACGGCATACAAAATAGTGGCTGTGATCAGGAAGATGACGTCACCATGACACCCAGCTACCCTGAGTGGGCACTAAATTGTAATTGAAACTCACCAGGTTCTGTGCTGACAAGAGCAGTGATAGCCGTTACCATGTAGTAGAAAAATGCTATAAGATGCCGCCGTCAATTTCTGCAAAATACAAAATTGTTCACTTTGGCTCAATTCTTGAATGCTGAAAAGTTTTGATGAAACACGGCACCGTTGTCTCATTTGCACACAGGGTTTAGAGAATTTGAGGAGAGATTTGAAAAATGTGCCAAAACTATGAGCAAGTTTTATTTATTGTCACAAACGCTTCCGGTTTGAACATCTTTGACAGCGAGGCATTCCTCTGACCCCTTTTTAGTTCCAATCATCAATGGATTCTTTTAATAGTTTCTAATGATCTGTGCTTCTAGAAAAAAAAAAACCTTCAAAAATATATTGATTCACATTTCAAGAGTTCAGATTTACTGTAGTTCCCATTGTAGTACAATGCGCATCCCCAGCTGAGCCCTTTAAGAGAAGAGGCGTTCAATAGTATTTCACTGTTAAATCAAAGCCACATTTAATAGCTCATCAACAAAGAGGCTGGAATGTGCTGTCACACAATCAGTGCATGTTGACATGGGAATTGTCATGACCACATTATCTTGGATGTCCCCCATTATGATGCTTTTCACACTGTTTTAAGTGGGTGTTTCGGCACCATTAACATGTTTTTGTGTTTTCCATTATCACAGTGCTCCATCTTCCTTTTTCAGCAATGTTTTGAATCGGTTGTTCTGAGGAGTTGCTTTGTTGTAGCAATTTTTGTCAATTGAAAACATCATTTATTGTTAGTCTTAGAACATTCAATTAAGAATCATTTTAGCGTAGAAAGTCTAAATGCATCAGTTTATAGTAACGGTCACACATCACCGGGACCACTCCAATGTTGTTAATAATTTTCTACTTTATTTAAAAAGTTAATAATTCAATAATTTTAGTAAATTTTTACTTTGGTGACTTTGGTTTTCAGTACTATAAAATTGTATCATCATTATTAGTATATTAGTATAATTTGTATTAACGTTCTCATCATTATTATGTCAGTTCTTTATTTTTTATTAAACCTTCAGAGAAATACAAGGGTTTTTTTTTCACGCCCCTCCATATTTGGCACATGTTGCTTCATTGGACCTTAATCCAACTGCTCAATAGTCTAAAAGATGTTCCATTGCATCAAAAGTGCACAACTCTGATTGCCCATGGCCCATGGACCTCCACCAAATCAAACCAACAACAGCTTAACTATTAAGGGAGATACCTACCAATAATAGGAATTAGCTAATGTATAACTAATCAATCAATCATCTTCCTTACTGCTGGTTGGACCCAAGTGAATGGTCGTCCAACGGTCGTCCACCCAGAGTGTACTACACAGGATCCTCATAATGAAACACACACAGAAATAAAGCAATTTCATCCTACTGGCCAACGATTGCCTCGCACTGCAACATGGAAGCTCCTGTCAGCCGTTATAGCGGCCCAATACATAAAGTCTCAGAGAGGAATCAGAAGCATGGAGGTGCATGCAGATTTTGAATTCAAACTGTTACAAACTGTTGTGTTGGTGCATCAGCAACCCCCCCCCCCACCCACCTCCGGGATGGTCCTGAGGAAAAACAAGGCGTCATGTCTGGACTGACTCTCGGAGAGGAGTACTGTACTTAAACCATTTGGAGCTAATTATCAGCAAAAACCTCTCCATTATCTACTGACCTGTGCCTACAAGGCTGCAATTATTTATTTCTTTCAGTCTTCATCGAGAAAGCACATTGTAATCAGTTTAATTAGACCAAATAGACTTCCTCTATATTTCTCTAGGGCTCAGCACACAGGTCTAGACCCAGAAGGCCATTTGAGAAACCCACAGAAGTCTATTATTCTTCCACTGTGATAAATGGTGTTTAAGATGATGTTGGATAAAGAATAGACTAATGTTCCATGTATGCAGCAGCCAGGGCAAATTTCACTGAATGCTAATATATTCAGTGCTTGGCATTTGGCCATGCATACTTGCTTTCTAATGTAACACAAAGTCACAGAAGGCTACGTTTTTATGTAAAGGAATCATTTGTCTGGTGAGCGCCTCCCTGGGAGAGAGGCAGACTACGTATACAGCAAGAAAAATAACCCATCACATTATTTTTTGCCCCCTAATCTCACCGGTCTAAGAAAGCCCTATGACACCGAGCCGGGAGTTGTTTTTCTGGCCCGGGCTCTGATAAGGAGGCTGAATGAAACTGAGAGGACAAATAGTTTTCATCCATTAATGTTGGCAAAGGCATCGTCTGAATGTTAAACAAGGGTATGGGGAACAAATGGGATTTTAACGCGGCGTGAGATGAAAGGAAGTCATCGTCTCACGTGATCATGTAACGTGTTTCATGTAAATGAAACTTCAGCAGCTGCAGATGAATTGTAAGCTTCGGTTATGTAATGATTTTAATAGCAGGGTTGAAGTCAAGACTTCAAAAAAAACAAAAACAAGACGAAGACCACATTCGGGGCGTTTGAGGTGAAGAAAGAGAATCTTTCTCTAAATTGAATACATTCGACAGCAACAAACACCCCCTGCATTATTTTCTTATTGAAGCAGCACAATGCAACAAACCAACAAGGTAATTTCTTTTTTATTTCCGAGGAAATAGGTATCTTTCTTGACTTGATAAACCAGAGTCTATGTTGCTTGGTTCATAGGCAGCTATTTCCACTCATTTTGCGCATTTGAGGCTTTTTTTGGTTTCTCTATCAAACTCAGATGTGGATTTGTCAGGTGAACGTGGCTTCCAATTAGACTAAAATCAGATGAACACATTTAAGAAGAAGGCAGAGGCTGCAACTTGGGCAAAATAATCAGTCTACCAATGATTGGAAGTTATTGGTTGTTGACTAAAAGCTCGGCAATGGTGGTCTCCCCCGCTCTGTCTGGGGTACAGACCAAAACCTTCAACCAGTGGCCTTAAGACCAAGACCAATCCCGAATCCTACACTATGGAATAGTCATAGAAGTAGTGGTGGTGATTTTCTTTTTCTTCACATATTATTATATTAATTTTGTATAAAAGACCACCCAGCTTTTGTTCACAGGATGCATTGACTGAATCATTCAAATAAGTAGATTCTCGGGGCTCTATCTTTGTACACAGCACAACTGAGGCACGACGCAAATTCCGGCGTACCCTGATTTTCGTGCCAGTGCAAGGCCTACTGCCAGCGTTTGCCCATTTGGTATACTGGGATGCACCAAGATGGACTTAAGCCTGGTAAAGTGATGATTTAGTGCCAGAAGGTTGCACCTTGCTTACGCCTGCGCAGACCACATCTAACTGCCGGCACAAAGTAGCACAGCTGATCTAACGCGATTTTGGTGGATCTGATCGGGGCCCGGGTGGACGAATGACAAACTCTGCGGACAGGTGTGGTGGATGCCGCACATATTTCTATGGGGCGATTATTGCAGCAAAAGTATTTCAATCCACAAATGTGTAAAAAAAACTATCCGTGCTTGTAAACACAACCATGAATCTATAAAAACATATGTGTGTGTGTAATCAGATCCACAAATATGTGAAATAGATCTGCAAATGCGTACATTGATTCGTGAATGTGCACATGATCTGTAAATGTGTGGTATGTACATGTCAAGCCTCCTGATTGGATGTGTTCTTACATGTGACTACACTCCTGAAGATCCGCAAATGCATGCAGCGAGTTGTACCACTTAGCCACTGAATGAATGACTGAATGTTTGAAGCGATCCCGATCAAGGCGACATCATCACTAACTAACATTGGCTGCGTTGACGTTTTGTATCTGTTATTGTGGCATTTGCGCTGGCAGCCGCTTGCTGACGCTCCTCCCATAGCTGCGCGGAAATGTGGTGAGCGGGAAACAGCCAATACAACCTCCGTCCACAGTTCTGGAAACCTCCCGAACCCCCCAACGGCCAGCCCATCCTGCCCGGTGGCGTGCAGTGACCATCCCACGGAGTCCGGATGGCGTGCAGTAACCATCCGGACTTGGTGCTTGTGCCCCCTGGTGGTATGAAGCTGGATAGCTAAGGAGGCACACAGACGGATGCCTCCACACGCATACAACTCGCTGCAGACATTTGTGAGGATCTTCCACGGCAGGAGTGTAGCAAAAGTCACTTTTAAGAACACATCCAATCAGGAGGCCCAGCTAGTACAGATCACACATTTACAGATCGATCTGTCTATGCATACAAATCAATGTATACATTTGCAGATTTATTTTACATATTTGTGGATCTGGTTACACACGCAGAGATATGTTTTTACACATTTGTGACTGTGTATACGGACACCGATATTTTTCCCGGTGGTGACGTCATTTGAGAAGTAACTCCCGTAACTCTTCCTCCACCTACTGTTATGAGCTGTTCGGGTCTGGACAGGACGCCGGCAACCAAACTGTCAGTGCCGTTCCGGCGCCTTAAAGGGGACTAGAGGACTGCTTTGATTGGCCATGATTGAAGTCGGCTGTGATCACACCCACAGCAGCCCAACCCCCCCCCCCCACTGTCCCTCTCCTTTGCTTGCACCTGGTCTACCAAATTACCAAAACCGTTCTAAAAATGAAGCCCTTAGTATCAAACACCTCAAAGCACTTCACACGGAGGTTATCTGCAAGAATGACCGGCTTCCATCAGGGCTGCTGTTAATTGGAAATAGAATAAAATCTGCAAACATGAACCATATGACCGAGGACATATGGAATGAGGTACAGTGGTCTCTCAGTGGGCCCAGCCTTCATGCTTCACACAACATCTGGGATTTGAAACCCAACTCTTCCACAACCTGATTTTATCAGTCTGCGTACAAACATCACGACTTTATACTGTCAATCAGCTCACTTTCCCATGTAAATCATAGGCCGAAGACACTTGCTGCTGCAGTCGTGCCAGACTGACCCGTAATTCTTCTCATTACTGTCACTTCCAGCGGTCAATTTTAATGGGGAGCCATGAAAAGAGGTTCTGACCTTCTTGTCTTTGGGGCCTGATTATGGGGTATGATAGTGAGGTTGTAATGTGCTTCGACCTCTGACCTTTGGTCGTGACCTTTACCCCTGTCACCTATTGAAACTCATTCCAAGGTGTGGGAAAAAGGAGAAAATGGGAGGGTCGTGCGTGAAATCAGGTGACCCTGGCTGCCTACTTTCAGTGGCACAAACATAAAAATTGTAATGTTAATTAAACTGCTCTATCAGTACATTTCTGGCATTATTGATTATTAAAAGTTGGACACAGATGAGTTTGTCTGGTCATTTAGTTCGAATATGCAGTTAAAATAAAAGCACTGTTAAAGACAAAAAAACAAAACAAGACCATATCTTGTCAACATATTCAAAAAGGAGTGGGAGGAAGTAAAAAACGTATAGATAATTTTTCCAAGCAATTATTAACAGACCAATGCAGATGTTATGCAGATACCGTGCTTGCACATACCCATACACTCTCTGTTGCAGCCCCCACCCTCTGGAATTCCCTCCCACAACACATACCTGACTGCACCCACCTCGCCGCCTTCAAGACTCTTCTAAAAACACACCTGTTCCACTCCGCGTTCAAGCTTTAATATATTTTTCGTCATCTCAATTTTATCTGTTTCTAGCAACCTGATTCTACTTTTACCTGTTTGTATCAACCTTCGATCTAATTCTATTTTTACCTGTTTTTTAATATTATTATTCAAATGTATTATTTTATATTAAATTATTTATTATTATTACATTTTTATAAATTTAATATTTTTGTTTTGCTATACCTTCTCATTTTTATTTGTATGTATTTTTATTAATTTTTTTTATTTTCATTTTTACTAATGTAAAGTGTCTTTGAGTTTGTGAGAAAGCACTACAAATAAAATGTCTAATTATAATAATAATAATAATTGTTGCTGTTACTCTTCTTCTTCTTAATATTACTGTTACTGTTATTGTTATTGTTATCATTATTATTACTATTACTATTAATATTATTATATGCTCACACACAGGCATAAACAATTGTGTCCATGCATTCTATTATCTTCTTTGGACATCGCAGACAGAATATTTCCATGAACATCATATGCAATCATACAAACAACAGTATGTATAATTCCACATACATAATGATAATTACATATATTTTCATAATAAATATGTTCCATAAGAGAGAAATATACAGAAATAAACAATTTAAATAACATCCTTATTTCATGGCAACAACTTTATCAATAATATCCCACCACAAAAAATAATCTTCTTGTACATTATCATTATCAAACTTGTTTTAACTTGGACTTTTCTTCATTTCCTCATAAACTGTTTCATATGTTCACCCCAAGTGATACACACAAACATTCATATTTGCCAGTCTACTTGAGTCAAGTCTTTAAACCCTAAATTAAAGTCTTTGAACCCTTTATAAATTATTTGGCCTGCAAACAGGCCTTTATGACTATGAATGGAGCGTTGTTTTGTGCCCTTAAGGCTGTGACCAGTTTGTGGTTTCTCTGGGTTCGAAAAAGTTATATCAATGATTCTTATGATGTGAGTTGAGACACTGACAATGATTCAATTGAAAGCAGGCTTCTGAATACTGCCATAAAGGTTAAGAACTGTAAACCCATCGAAAGTGCTTGTCTGTTCTGAAAAGGTCAAGAAGAAGAACATAAAGCAAAATGCCGCCAATTCATCAGCTCATCTGACACACGAGGGAGGACGTGGTTACGAACACGTTTCTTGGTTCTGATCAGCTCTCACGATTTGACAGTCTCTGGCAGACACAAAGAGTCAGGTG
The DNA here is from genome assembly GCA_903171835.1 of Mullus surmuletus. NCBI lineage: Eukaryota > Metazoa > Chordata > Actinopteri > Syngnathiformes > Mullidae > Mullus > Mullus surmuletus. Next base: position 79,971 of record CAESWR010001739.1, read on the forward strand.
ACCCGAAGAGAAACTACTCACATGAACCACAAACAAATAATTAATTGAAGTGAAGAATTGAATTAGTGTTTGAAGGAGGGCTCTTGTCAGGTGGCACTGTATTTTTTCCCCAGTATAGATCGGTTAATCAGCTGACATGCAGAGTGTAATTACCCGGTTCAGGGTGCTACGCTCGTCAAAGCTTGTCTCCAAGACTCCATCCCATCCTGGCACTAATACACAGCTGCCATAATGTCCCATTAAGACATCAAAATCATGACGCGGGAAGCAGGTCTCAGTATTTAAAAAGAAAAAAATAACTCCAGAAGTATGAGTTTTCGGTTGTTTCTTTGTGTCATTGGCTTGTGGCTCTGCGTCACCCATGGATGGATCTCATACCATGATAGTGTGTTTTCCATCATTTCCTCAAGACAGGAAAATCTGGTGAGATAAATCAAACTGTTTTATGCATGCCTCAGGATGTTGTATTCTCGGTAAGATTGATAACAAAACAAGAAAAATAATTATATGGACAATTCTGTCTTCATATTAAAACAAATCAATGCATTCCTTTCTAGCTGACTGTTACACACACATAACACAGATGCCGTGGTGGTATCCTTTCAGCAGACCACCCTGTGACCACTGCTGCGGCCCACCTCCACACTGGGATCTTCGTCTTCTGACCTTCTTGCAAATTATATCTTTTTTAGACAGCCAGCTGAAACATGTCAATTTAGATTTTGAGATCAAGGCAAAAGCAACTGACACCACGTTGACTCAAGAAGGTTTTGGTCAAGGTTAGAAACCATGTCAGCGGTCAATTAGGATCAGAGTGACGGGAGAAACAACGGGAGAGTGTCAAGCTTGAGTCTCTGATTTCTGGGATTGAATTTAACTCCTAAAAATAACTTATAAGTGAACAATCAGTACATGCTTTTTTAGTCTATCAGATGATTTCTATCAATCAGCTGTGGTTATTCCAGCCTCTCATTTGTGGCAATAGTCAATATCTTTCTTATTCCGCTATAATTTCACATCAATTAATGTAACAACCTTTACTTTTCATACCAACCAACGTACAGAATACAGAATGTGCAGCAACAAAATGATTCATATGAACACACTGCTGCTGTTAACCATTTACCGGGTCAAAATTCCCTCAAAATAATTGATATTTGATGTTTCTTTCAGGCTGAAGCTGATTAACACCACTAATTTAAAGTTTGAAAAAATATTAATATATGTTATTTTACAGCAGTCTTTTGGAAGGAGACACTTTTTGTCCCCAGTAACTAAGAGAGTTTGCTATAAAAATCTGTCACTGCAGAAAAAATAAGAATGCTTCAAATTCAATGTTGCTGCCAATCTGAGACTCTAATGATAATAATGATAAAATTCTCCTTGAACTGCATTTTATGGAAATTGTTTGAGTTTGATCAAAATACTGTGGAGTTACGTAAACAAATGGGCATTTAGAGGGTTAAAATCCCCCCACATAATTAATATTTCATGTATATTTAGGCTGAAATTGATTAGAAAGATTGACTAATTTAAAGTGGAAATACTATGAATATGTTATTTTGACAGCAGTTTTGGTTTTTTTTTAAAGGAACCTTTAAGGGTTTAAAAAACTATGAGGTGAGAATGTGTCTAGCGGGAGGTACCTCTTTCTAGTATCAATGACGTAAGGTGACAAATTCAATCAGAGCAAAAGACATGACGAATATCAGCAGCCAATGTCCCCGTAACGCACCATAACTTCAAAACTAAACGGTGAGACTTGAATGTTAGTCCTTTTATTGAAATGCTCACGACCGTTAAGTAGACAGTAGAGGAGACGGAAGGCCACGTGTGGCATGCGAGCAAATTAAATTGTTTAACACTTGATCCCTGGACATTGTTGGTGAATGCATATTAATCGCCTTTCCAGCTCATGAATATTTTGGAAATCATTAACTTTGATGATGCTATTAAGTCGGTTGACCAGGCCAAACATGAGTCTCCGGAGCCTCGTGACACACATCCACTTGTCGAGGTCATATGGTTTCTTCCATCGCTATCATTTATTACTTTAGTGATACAGATGGTAAAGCAGTCTTGTTTACTTTAGCTTATTTTCACACATTTATTATCATTATAATCATTATAATTTTATAGTCTTCTGTTTTAAAGCCCTGGACCTTGACTGAAGTCTGTTGACCTGCGTCCTGTCTCCCGTGAGCCCCTGCCCCATGTTTCCATGGCTCTCTGTCACCGTTACACAGGGTTCAAGGAAAGACATGACTGCAGACCCTTAGGCTCTTCCCTTTCTCTTCTTCTCACCTCACGTCCTCTTTTCTTTTCAGTATGCTTCCTCTGCGTCGTCTGTGAAGGAAAACACAGACTGTTGAGCCAAAGCTTGATCACAACCTCCACATTCACTTGTTCCGTTATTATCGTCATTCCACAAATTAGGTGCATTTACACAATAAGCATATCTGCACTGATTATGTGTTAATGTGATGCATTGAAATAAGCAGACCAAGATGAGCTGAGAGTTTATCAATGTTTTGACTTGTGCAATTGTATAATCACTTCTATTAAATTACATATTTAGTGTATTTACATCATTGTGCATTCAATAACGTATGTGGAATATCAAAATTGTATCCTGTATTGAGATTTATGTTATTGAAATGCATCCCAATGCTGCTTTTGTCTGCAATTTTTTTCTGCTCCTCTGTATAGCAACCAGGTCATATTGTTGCGAGACTCAAATATACAGAGATGAAGATTACTGGCATACTATGCTAAATTCACATAATACTTTATCCTTAGTAACATTCAGACATATTTCTTTGTATATACTATTGGATATCTTATGACTTACCAGTCAAAATTGTTAATTATTGTGGTTGGTTATTGCTGATTTATTGTTTTATACGTGGAAAAAGTAGTAATGGAGGGCAAATACTTTGTTACCATACTTAAGTAGAGATTTTGGCTATTTATACTTCCCTGGAGTAATTATTTTTCAGCCAACTTTTGACTTCTACTCCTTACATCTTCACACAATTATCTTTTCATTCTACTTTACATTTTAAATTTAGCCCCGTCACTCCTAAGACATTTTCAGAGAATTGTGTCCTTAATGACATTTTTTCCCCCTTACATTACTTTTACTTTCATACTTTAAGTAGTTTTGAAAGCAGTATGTTTACACTTTTACTTGAGTTGATACCTCAACTTCAACAATGGTTTTTTTCAGCCCTAGTAGTTATACTTCTACCAGGGTAATGAATGTGAACACTTTTGACACCCCTGACAACATGGTGCCGGAGAACTTCCTGTTGGTCTTGAGGCTGCACCCAAAGGGTCGGATTTGGTATTTCTTTCTTTCCAGCCTCATGAATTTGAAAAGTCCTTCTAATTTATGCAGTTATCATTATATCAATAGTTGAATTCAGTGTGCATGCAATAAGAGTATGTCCACCATCCACTATGAATGCAGACTTTAGCCATGTCTCCACAAGTATGAAATAGAACTTAATCAAAGCCAGGGCTATGACATTCTGGCAGATTCTAAAATGAGCCATAAAGCCATAAAATGTTGCAAGCAAAGAATATCAGCTCATCAAGGCAATTCACCACCAACACATCAGTATTGGTAAGAGTAGCAGCTCCTTTTCTTGACCACTTCAGTGTTGCAAATTTTTCCCAAATTGTTAAGACACTGTATTGACCAGCTCACACTATGTATTCTAGATGTTTGCTCTCCTCACCTCTGCTTCACACAGCTTCTCTTTTTGCCATTATCTTGTCTTTTGCATGACTTTTAGTCACAGCGGTGGCGGCTACACCACTGGGACCGTCCAGTATTATTTACATTGGGGTACTTATGTTTATCATGTTGTTGGATTGAGTATGGTCCAATCCAACGGACCAAGAAATTCTGAAAAAACATGATTCTTGTGTTACCAGTTTCTTTGAAAAACATACACAAAGCCGATGCTGTGCTACAACCCCAAGGTCGCTCTGTCTACCCATCCAAGTGTCTGCCCTCGGCCATGAAATGCTGTGATTTGGCCCCTCAGGCTGATGCACCCACTCCTGTCCTTCAGTATAAAACCATAACAGCCTTTACAATTGTCCTCTAATACCCGTAACTGAGACTGGCCTGATTGTACAAACTCTATTTATCATTCATGAAAACTGGCGTTGTAAAACATACTAATAAGGCAGTGGTTGACATAAAAAACAAAGGCCCGTCTACTTAAAAAATTGTGCCTTTTATGAGACCTATAGCCGACAATCAGACTTTTTCATATCTCAAATGCCATTGCCTACTCCCTATCTCGACCCAATATCCAGGTATCCAAAAGTTTTTGCCTAAAAGTTCATTCATCTCCCACAGCAGTCCTCGTTCTAGAATCTCTTGCTCTATATTAGTCTAACCCAGGGGTCACCAACGAGGTGCCCGCGGCCACCAGGTAGCCCCCATAGACCACATGAGGTGCCCGCAGGCCTGTTCTAAAATGTTTATTTATTCTGTTGCTATTCTTTTTTAATCACTCTTTAAATTATATCGATTTGAAAATGACAACATACCAATAAAAAACATGCTTATACATGTAGTTTAGATAAGTTTAGGTGAATTCTGACCTATTCTCGTTCAAAGGTCAATACGAATTTGTTATTTCAGAAGAGTGTAGCCCTCCGTAAAAGTCAGGACCTATGAAGTAGCTCTCAGTGTCACAAATGTTGGTGACCCCTTGTCTAACCTTACCGCCTGCCTGGAATCTGCCAGGTTTTATATATGAAATTTTTGAAGTGCTTCATATGATTTTGCTTGGAGACTGTTTGCTCTTTTCTGTTATCCTCTCAATTTGCCATTAAATCCTGTCTCTCTCTTGTTGATTTTAATTGTCACCAAAGTATACTAAACCCTTGGTTGTAGGGACACAGTTTCACGTTTGCTGTTCCAACCCATCCCTTCCCAGTATCTTTACCAATCCCACTATAAAAATACTATTTAGAAACATCACAAAAACTCAACCAATGGTGAAAGACTTTCAATTAAACCGTCCATACTGCAAAACCTGCTTTTGTTGATAAGAAAAGCATCTGCAAACTGCATTTTTTGTAGATTTCTAGAAAGAGATGCTACATTCACCTGAGGTTGTGTACTGTATGTGTTCGCAGAAATGTATTTAACACGCAAGATGTGGCAAACCTTTACTGCTAGAATGCAAAAAGTCAATTCCTTCATTACTGATGAGTGAACAAGAGGTGTTGCGGAGGTCAAAATGCTGTTAAAATCTCAGAAAATATAAGATAAGTCTTTACAGGTAACTTATGGCCTGAAACTATGTACTGTGTTGTGTAATGTGGCTGAAGCCATATTGTGCTGCCGCAAGGCTTGCCGAGCTTTTAAACACACCATCGCACAGACACACACTTGGTGAGGTTGAGCTCCGTGCTGCTCCACTGGTGCTGATCTGCTGTTTTATTGTGTTTACAGTGCAGATATAATGAGAGGAGACAGGAGCGTTTATTCAAGCGAGGATCTCCTCAACCCTGCTCGCTCGCCTCAAGAGTGCACTTACACACACACAAATCAGTGTGTGGAATGTGACATGGGCTGCAATCTGACGCTGGGAAATCACCTGCTCCAAATATTTAGCCGAATTGTGGGAACATGTTAGCTTGCAAAGGGGCTCTTATGTATTTACAATTTCACACTTTTTAGGCTTATACCCAATTGATATATTTTTGTCCTTGTTACTCATGAAGTGTGTCTGTTTTTGTGGCGAGTTTGTATCAATGACATTGGGGCTTTATTTTCGTAGTGTAGTTGCAGCGTTGGCGCATCAGTGCCAAATGGCGCAATTAGCTACGGTTAAATCTTTTTGGTAATTTGATGAACCAAAAAGCCCGCCTGGTGCAGCGGAGAGGAAGTAGGGATGCTCCACTGTGGGTGAGATCACCACCTACTTCAATCATGACCAATCAAATCAGCTCCTCTCATCCCCTTTGAATGCACTGCACAGTGCAGTGACAATGTGGGGCCGGCGTAAATCTTGTCTCGGTATCTGACAGGAGTGCAGTCACACCTTATAACAGCAGGTGGGGAAAGAGTGATGAGCGATTTTTCTTTTTTTTTTTTTTCATCTTTTTTGGTACTTTGAGCTGAATTTGATGTGTCTCTAAATGATGCAACTGAAACCTAATTTGTCTGCATTAATCTTGCATGATCTAACATGCTATAGACACGTTAATTTTCCATGCATCATGAGGCCTGCCATGATGCTATGGACAAGAGTTGAGTTCCTAAATTAATTTATTAAACGATTTAGAACATTTGACAACCAAAGTTTCTATATTTATGGATGAAATATGTTGGACGTCCACCAAAGCTGTGGAGTTTGGTATATCTGTCTGTGCACTCATGCAGATCCACCAGAGAGTAGACGGGGTCTGAGCTGCCGTGATCGCAATGCAATGGTCTTACACCAAACTGACACTGCCAGGGGCATCTTCATTGGCACCACTGCTGCGCCGGCACACTCATCCTGGCGAACACCTTGCACAAGGATTTGTTCTAAGACTACACCTGCGCAGTCTAGGCTGCTGGGTATAGCGAGCCTGCCAGAGGCTCCGTGTGTTGTTTTCAGCTCGCTTAAGCGACACAGGTGGGGCAGGAAGCACAAGCTGAAGTGAGTATGCTGGGTGGGCCTGCTAGCCAGGCGAAGACCATTCAAACCATCTACCTCTTCAAAGATAATTGATCCGCACTGTTGACAAAGTGGAATAATAACCCGGTTGCGTATGGCCAAGTAATCACCAATAACCCAATTTCTTAAAACCCAATTATTTGAAACGCCTATAGGGATATCCCCATCAAAAGAAGTTATGTTCCGCACGTGTTCTGGTTGCAAGGAATCTTGGCCTTTTGAGTCCAGGATCTAATTTTAAACATGGCCATACGCAAGAGCAACACCACGCCACACTTTTTGAGTGAGGAGGAAACCAATCACTTCATAAGTGTGATTAAAGACACAAACCTCATGGCATTTGGAGATGCTAGAAAGTAGTGGGATAGACAGATCCACAAAAAGGTGAGTGGAAAGTTACGCCAAGCAGGGTTTGTACCAGACGTTCTCCGTGCATCACTGATTTGATCTGGATATCCCAATCAATTACATAGACCAGGTATACAGGAATAATCCTGTTTGCTCAAGCATGTAAACAGGTTATTCCCAATGTTTAAGTAACCAGAATATGGATCTTCACCCATATATAGACTGCATGTAAACACAGTCTGCTTTGTTTACGTTCATAATGACGTGTCAACATCAAAACCATAGCCAACCATTTCTCCTCCAAGTCTTCCTTCTAACAAAGGAGGCTGCCATTTCTCAAAGATTTTGTAGCCTAGAAATTTCCTAAATAGATCCCTGAATTATTATTTGATAGAGTTGTTGTGTGTTTGGAATGTTTGTGTTCCGTTATATGTGTCTAATGTTCTAATTTTATTTCAAAATAGGTTTCCCTCAAATCTCTAAAGGTGTTTGCACAAGGACGATTAAGATTATCAATAGATTTACAAGAAGGTGGAAGACAAGAAGGACCACCTGTGGATACACTTTCCCCCCTATTTAGATGTACTA
>CAESWR010001740.1:22879-39387 GCA_903171835.1 Mullus surmuletus
GAACGATGGTAAATAAAAACTACAGGTAAATGTTCCAAATTGGAGTTAGAAAACAAAAGTTAGACTATATCAGATAAGTGGACACATTGTAATGAAAACAGATGCCTCCATTTATCATGAAATTCCTGCTTAGACGGTGAAGGCCTCGTCAGTCACGATCTTTAACCTTGTTTTGATGCCAAAGGAAAAAGGGTACTTTCACAGAGTGATTCTGTCTTGGACGCCACTTGGAATACATCAGATTGCCAGTGTGTGCTGAGGCTACCACTTCATGCCTATTGAAAGCATTGACAGTATTGACATTTGAGAGGGTGTGGGATGAAAATGACTGAATGTGGGCAGTCCCGTTACATAAGCAACAGTCCGTTCCTCTGACTAAAACAGCACAAAAACACAGATAGACCCTGCATATATGTTCTGCACACACACCTGTCTTCTTTGAGTGGAGCTGTCATTAAAACAAATCACAAAACCACATTGTGGTGAAAATACCTGCAATAATAACTTAACAACTCTCTATAGATAGAGGCCATTAGGCTCTATATGTAGGCTACTGATTCAATAACTGGCATGTATAATATACAAAAGATTGTGCATTTACTTGTTGGCTATAAACATTTTAAAATATTAATATCAATATTACTTTTTTATTGAAGTGCATTCAAAGGCATTTCTCAATGCACCAGACTTGCCTGATGAGATCGTCTGTCACCGTCCTCGTTCCCCTCCTCGGTTACCAGACTCAACCAGACAGGCTTTGAGTTACACATTGAAAATGCTAAATGCATACCAGACCAGCGTATATGTGTGTGTATTAGAGACATACACAAGTGCAAAGTGCAGAGTGTGTTTTCACCCTCCTCAAGTCAAGTTCTCCTACTTGACGCACTCAAAGTGTGGATATGTGCACGCGATCCATTCAATGTGACTTGTGATAAAGTATCTAGACGGGGCAGGTTGTTTGGATTTTTGGGTCTTGGAATACGTTACTCAGTAGGTCTCTTGCACTGTGGAGTCTTCAGATACTTCGGGCTGCACCCTCTAAAACATAAAATACTGCGTTGATCTCACATGATGCTGCGTACTGTGGAGTCTTTCAAGTCCTCACAGGCACCTCTTTTTTTCCCTCCACCTGCACGGACCCGTCATTCACTCCCATCTCCTCTTCAGCAGTGAGGAGCCAACAAACGACCGCCTCGCGACATGATTGTCGGCCCACATTTCTGCTGCAACCACGATCAGCAATGATCAGCACAGGGCAGACATGAGGTTTTTTACTACGGTGCCTTATTGAGCTTTAAAGCCCAAGTCCTTACACTAATGTATGTTGCTTGCATGACGTTGGTGTCACATTGGAAAGTGATTTAGACGACACCAATTTTACTGTATCACAGCGTATAGGGGGAAGATTTTATACCCCGGAACAATAGTTACATATTGTGATTTGCCATTCTTTGCTGAAGTGATATGTTCAGAGTAATAATAACAATAAACTGTCTCGGTGCAAATTATTCTCAATCCAAAGCTCCCAGCCGACTGTAAGACTTGGACTGTAAGTACCATCAGCTGTCTTCAGGGGTCGATTCTATCCCCACAATTACTTCAATCACACAGCCAGACCCCCTGAGGTATAGAGGGGTCCACGCAGCACAACAATGAGCATGAACAATCATAACTTTGATAAGAAAACTCAAGAGCAACAGCCTTTAGATGGCTGCGTGTTCACTCATAGAATCTGGAGTTACGAAATGTAACTAGCATTAACATTTGCACTACAAAACTGGATGTATATTGTCTCACAAAATGAGGATATGTTAATTTCATGGCTGTTTCCTGCCCTTGTTTGTGCCATAGATGTAATGTGGAAAAAAAAGATAAAAGGGCGCTTTTAGAGTAAAGCATTTCCACCAACAAGAGCTGCTGGTTGACTTAGAAAAACAACATTTGCTTCGTTGCTGCTCCTGGTAAAAACCTTGATATTTGTCGAGGAGTAGTTTGCTCCAATTCCACCTTATGAGTAACTTCATCAGCTCCGAACTGGTTCTCTCACTTTCTTCCTCTCCCAGAGGGTTTTAGTTGCCATAGTTACATCCATTAACACACCTGTTAAGCTCTTAGGTCCCCCGTCTCTCTCTCTTTCTCACTCACTCTCTCTCTCTCTCATTTCTGCAACAGACTTCGACCTAAAAGGGAGGTCGCTTGGGTTGTAATGACAGCCAAGGCAAACCAACATCGGATCGCAAAAAGCCAATGACAATGTAAGGGTTGAGGATGTGCTGATTTGGAAACTGTGCTGCTTCATTCGTGTAAATCACCAAAAACAGAATCATATCAATTCCACTCCTTGTTAAAATAGTGACATCCAACTTTAATGCCTTTATTTCATTATTTCTCGCAGCGACGGCGTGTCTGTTGACTTGCCAGCTTTCACTGCATTTCTCTCAATAACAAATCTGAACTACTGGGATGATTCTCACCTTTTCAACACCCACCTGCAAGCGGGCAGTTGTTCTTTTATGTAGTATGTGATTTGTTTTATTACTCACACACTGACTCTATGTTGTCATCCGCATCTCTGTTTTCACCCTGGTCCCGTCACCGTAGCAACAGGTGGAGTGTGGAGGCAACACTTGGCTTACGACAGCGAAAACACCCTTGTCCTCCTTTTTTTCGCCCGTTGTCCCAATGTTCCAAATCCTTTTGAACATTTATACTGCCCTCTTACATTTGACTTCGCTCCCCTCCTCCTTTTTCATCCACGTTGCCGCTTTCTCGGCTGTTCTCTCCATTTCCCTCCGTTATGCCCCAACTGTCTCTTTTCCACAGGATCAGAGCGACACAACAGTCATTTCTCATCAGCGGAGATGTGGTCTCACAACAGAGTGGGGAGGTTCGTCCAGCTCTCCTCTCCTTTCTCTCTCCAACTCGCCACCAAATTCCCTCCTCACTTCTATCCTCTTTTAATCCCATATTTCTTCGGGATAGACATTATCATATTCCTTACAATTCCTCCTGCCTCTTGCTTTTGTTTATCTTCTACATCTCAGCATCCTGACACTCTTGTTTTAGCTCCTCCCTGACCTTTCTGGTCCCGTCTTTCCAGATTCCGCCCCCTCTGCAGCCCCTCTGTGTGTTCCTGAGGTACAATAAGAATAATTAATCGCTGCCCCAGCGGGATCACCAAACACACCCATGCTCTGAAAGCCAAAGGACATGGCATCAATAAAAAGCAATGAACTAAGTCATATACACTGCATGTTGCTTCCTTCATGGCCTGCAGGAATCCGGAGCACCTGTAGCTCCAAATAAATAAAGAAATGTAGCGTGTGTGCTGGTGCAGAGACAATTAAGAACAGCTGACGAAACATAAGGTTGGATCTTATAGAGAAAATGTGCTTCGTCGGCAGCCTTTTTCCACAGCACTGGGCTCCGCAAAGGCACACAAGAGCATTTCGGGCAAACTGATGTCAACGCATAGAAACGCAGCCTGGACAACAAAGTTTGGCTCCTCAGTGAGGCCTGGGATACAATCTAAAATGTGTACATGGCACATTTCATCATATAAAGGTGGAACGATGTGAATATGATCATTATTATACATACACCGCCCTTAGTTCACCAAGCAGCTCTTGGTCAAATCTCAAACATACATTTCCTAATTTTGCCAAGAACTATCCATGGTTTTGATTTGATTTTGAACAATTAACTGCTCCAGGCTCTTTTTTGCGATCTTTATGCTGATTTTCATGGTAGGAGGCAGGAACAAAGCGCTCCTACTGTGAAGAATGGTGCAAATTCAAAAGCAACAGATTGAATTGAAAAAAATGCATTTTTGCCAACAGCAATCAACAAGTGTGTTCGGCGAACCGTCATCGCTCACAGATTTTGACATCATTTGCATGAGGCTTCAGTAACCACATTGTGGAGAGCCAACATTCACAAAGACGAGATGATTCCCTCGATGTCCTATGGAGCCTAATTTCCTCTTCTTAACACAATCCTTCTGTTTATGAATGATTTCAAATGGAGTCTAAATCGAAACTGTTCTATCACCATGATTTTACATTCAACACATTCCCAATATTTTGAAGCAAATCACTTTTGAGATACTTGTTTTTGAGTGTCGGCTGCACACACACACACACACACACACACACACACACACAGCTCCAGCCCAGCCAAAAAGCCAATATAGACCAATAAATCTCAATGTCTACGCCAAGCACGCGGAAACCCATTTTAATCTTTGTACGGGCAGAGAGAAGGCGTCTTCAGCACCCCGTCCCCTCGAACGATGGCCATATTAGCTCACTCGCATAATGACGCTGCACAGTGTTCCTGTGGATTCATCGCAGATGTTACTCAGAGCGCTGTGACTGTGATATCAAGAGAAAAATGTCTTTATTATTATAGCAAAGGGAGAATCATTGGCAGAGTGAAGCAGTCATATCAGGATTTGAGATAGAGCACTTCACCTCTTTACTTTATTCCCAGCAACGGCTCGCATCATGACCTCACCTCTTTCCTGCCTTTTGCTCCTCTTCTCTCTTTCACCTCCTGTCCAACTTTTCCTCTCAGCATTCATCTCCTCCATTCCCCTTTCTTGCGCTCTCATCTTCTACCCTTTGACTGATCTGGCGTTTTCAAAGTAATCCTTCAAAGTCTCATTTCCCAGTCTTTCATTTCCTTTTTTTTTTTTTTTTTCAAAGGTCTGATTCTTCATCCTGTGATTGGAGGGTGTATTTATAGGTTAACAGGTGCTAAGAATGTCTGCTGTTACACTGAGAACAGAGGTTCGGAATTCAACATTCTCAGAAAACAAGCATTTTTTTATTGATTTTGTAACTAAATTAGCTGTGATGTCGACTAACCTAATGAATGCACAAAGAATTTGAGTAAAACCAAAAAACATAGAAAAACATCCTCATCGTGAGGAAGCGCTGATACAAAATGAATGTCACTGAGAGCAATAGAAAGATCCAGACAAAAACCACAGTCACTGTGCCGAGACACTGGTCGGACATCAAATCACCGGTCAACAAAGGCTCGCAGCAACCACAACAAAAACTGCTGCTAATCTCCATCAACAGCAGCCACAAATGCCAAACCAAAGGGACAATATTTGGAAAAAAGAAAGAAAAAAAAGTGATCCTATGAATATCAAGATGTATCGAACATTTCAAACAGTCCAAAACAGCTGATTCACAAACACAAATCAAATATTCTTTTACCTTCTTCCCTTTCTTCTTGCGATGAGCTGACTTCCCGCCTGCTTTTTCTTTCACCTCCTCGCTCATTGCAGCTGTGAGAGTGCGCGCGTGTCCCAAACAGCTGTGCGTGTCCCAAAAAGGATTTTAATCCAGCATGGATGAGCAGAGGAGAGCGGACTTGCAGCCAGTCTCTCAACGTACACAGCGACCAACTCGCCTCAGTAGCTCACACCCACTTTCACACACACTCTCACACGCACACATACTGTCCACGAGGAGAGCGGCCAACAAAGCCGGCTGGGTGGAACGATGGAGAGACGCACATTCACGCTCTCTCTCTCTCTCTCTCTCTCTTTGTGGTTTCTCTCCGTCCCTCGGGCACACGCTTGCACTTCACCTCCACCTGTTTGCCTCCCACACGCGCTCCACAAGTGAGAGCCGAGCAGCAACAAGCCACAGGGGGGGACGGGGGGGGGTGCTCGAGTATTAATAGCAATCAATATTAGCTCATCGCCAGTCGTTTGTGTGCGTGCGAGAAGGAGACACGGAGAGGGAGGAGGCGGCGGGCGAGGAGAGGAGAGGAAGGTGGTGTTTTGATTCAACAAGTTGGAAAAGACCAAAGATGTCGGAATAGTCCTTTATGACCATTCTATCTTAATCTCACGGTTTAAAAAATGCTGCTCAGTGGACCTTGCTAAGATTTTGAATGTCTGAGAAGCTTTCTATATTGATTTGGAAACGTGATAAATATGCTCATCTACAAATAGTGTCCAAAATTACGTTACATGTTAATGATTCTGTGTTCTATGAGCTGAACACACACACGTAAATCATTAAATGTGTATAAATGCTTTATACAGTCTTGTGCAGTCAATTAAGCGTTTGAGATTGCCGCAATCATTGCAATGATTCCAAGCTCGACCTGCAGGCTTATCATGTATTGTCTATAGTTGATAATCACGCCATTCTCAACCACTTCCACAGGTGTGTTGATTTTCAAAGCAAAAATCATTTTCAAAAAGTGGGTTTAGTGATGTGTCATTATTACTCTGGTTTATGTCAGCTAGGTTAAAGCATGAAAAAATGCTCTGTCATGATGATAACACTGATGAGCAAAGACCCATCGTGCTTTTCCACATGTAAAACTGTCGGTTGTTGTTTCTAAAATTGCCTGTATGTCCACTATGGCACTGGGAATTGCCAAGACTTCTCACCCCTCTTCATCAGATGTTATTATTATTGAACAACGCGTCTACATTACTTTGGTGTACAAAGGCCGGTCAGTCAACAGTCAGTCTGTCATCATCTAAAATTGATATTACAACTCACACCAATGTCGTCTTTCTGGGTGAATTAAGTCTGGCTTTGGAGCGTTTCACTGCCGTCCCAGCGGCACGGAAGCATCACGGCTTCGTTTTGAAGTGTTGATAGAGGGATCTCACCAGTTTGGTGGAAAACTATTCCAATCTGGGCACAGTTTCAAATGTGTATCTGTTCCCTTTGTACGCAAGACCAACAATTGTGATTGGGCTGTGTGTGAAAATGTGAAAATATGAAAGTAAAGCCACACAAGATGTGTCAGGTGGCATCTACCAATGACTGGCCTGTGGGATTTAAGGACACAATCATGAAATATAACCTGAAACACTGAGTACAATTTCAGTTGAACAGTGCATGGATTGTAAATGTTGTTTTGATATTGTCTTGAATGGTCTGGAGCTTAATTTATAGAAAACAATCAAGTTTTACGATGCAGTTTGCAATGCATTTTATGTTTTTTATTATACATATATACGGTACATTTCATGTTCTTCACTAGCAACCACACAGATGGAGAAGGACCTCAGCTTTTCTGGGTAAAGTAAGAGGGAGCTGGTCGACGAAGCTCAAAGACAGAAAGATGGATGACACACACACACACACACGTGTACACTCTCCCTCTTGCTTATCAATAATGAAAAGAGAGGAAAGGCCCCAGGGACAGATAACAGGGATTATTGTGCTTTTGTGTGTGTCTGTGTGTGTGTGTGTGTGTGCATGCGTGTGAACGTGCGTGAGGGACACTGCATTCAGGTCTGTTCATTATTACTACTCTCAGTTGGAAAAGGTCACTCACTGCAACAAAGCTTGTCACATGAACGCGCATACACACATACACAGATACACACATACGCACATACACACATGCACGCACTTTGAAGTGAACTGTCCTCTGACAAAGCGGATCGAAAAGCTAGAGACGGTGCTCCCTCTTAACCTGGATCAGTGCTCCTTCATGTGAAGAAGAAGCCGTGTTGGTGCTTATGTGAGAAAACAAGCTTTACTGTGACACTTCCTCTCTAAAGGAAACCAGTCTGACATCTGCTGGTCGTGGCTTGTTACTACAACCAACTGGCATCCTAAAAAAAATGTTTCAGAGATAAAAAAAAATAAAAATAAAAAAAAGTTCAAATATCCGTAATTTTCCCCTAAATATGCATAGAGTGTTTTATCTAATATTTGATAGAAGAAATAGGAATCATATTTTTTTCTTGGAAGATCCGATTGTAAAATCAGTTTGAGATGAAGACAGGACAAATGTTCAAATTTGGCTTTCCTGATGCACTCTGAGCTCATCGGCACAGATCCGCCCCTCTCTCTCGCCCTGCGAGCAACACTGTCATTGTAGATATTCTTTTAACAGTCAGTCATAAAATGCCTTCTGGAAAAGGGAGTGGCATTAAAACTCTAAGTGCTGGTGGAGAACTGGTGGTTAGGAGCAGAGATATGGGTTGGTAAGAGACGGAGGGCTGCTAATGGATCCCAACAGAAGGAGTGAGATTTACAGCGTACATACAGTGAACATTTGAGGTCGTAGGGTAAAATTAGAGTCAATCGAACAATGCACGTCAAACAGACGTGCATTAAGGTCACTTTAGAGTGAGACGAGACAGTTGCGAACCATCAGAGAGGAGATGAAGAGTGAAGCCGCCGATCTATATTTAGCAGCGTGTTTATACAATGGGGTTTGTATGATACATTCCAGAGCGACGGCCATGTGTACGTTTACTGTAGACAAGACGGCTATTTCGTCACGTGCATCGATTCAGTGGTGTTGAACCTTGACCTTAAAAGCATTCTACAGATGTGTGCGGTAATATGTGTGCGTGGTAATGTCTGTCTGTGTGTCTGTGTGTGTGAGAGCACGTCTTCAGGGCAAGAAGGTGCCTACTTATATTTTCCGTCTCCCTTCCTTTTGACTGAATAATGAGACATTAGGCTCTTAACTGCTGCCTGACTTGTCATTTTCATTTTGCACAATAAGCAATTTCCTTTGAACTATTTTCCACTAATGATCATCCAGCATGCCGGCTGCACCCACACGCACCGCATTTACGCACTTCCATATAACAATGGCATCCACATCCACAAATTTACTTAAATTAATATTTATTTATTTATCTCAGCTCATTTAGCTGCTCTCGGAGGACATGTCTTAACATTCTTTAACACAGTTTTCTAATGATAGACTGATTTTTCCCATTATCTCCAGAAAATGAAGCTTGTTCTCTTGCGTTTAACGAAATATTTTTCTCGCGATCTTGAGAAAACAGAGGTTGTTTTCTCATGACAGTAGCTTATATTTATATATTTGACTTATATTTCGTTTTCTCAAGATAACGAGTAATGGAAATTGTTATCATAAGTTAATTCTGTGATGTTATCTCATGATGCCGAATTAATTTATTTCGTTATCTCGAGAAAACGAACTTGGTTCACCCGCTGAACACCCAGGAAACAAACTCACTTTGAGTTTGTTATCACAAGATAAATAAGTCGTTATCATGAGGAAAAGGGGTTAAAACGTTGTTGTGTTTTTTTAAAATCATGTCCTCTTAGGGCTTCTGTAGAACCACATGTATATCACGACTTAAATCAGTCGATGAATTCCATGTGAAGGAAACAGCAGTGAAACGTACAACATCAATCACTGGATTCATATTAGTTGCTGATTTAAATACGAGCAGCATTTGAAGAAACTTTCACTCTTGTGGTTGCTGTGTTTATTGCCCTCTTTCATCATTGCACGATATGAGGTTCTGATAAAGGTTCCAAGGAAATCAATCACCCGATTTGGCAGGGGCTGTTTGTGTATGTGGTAATCCACAGTGTGAGCAACCAATGGACTTGTGTGTGCTTGTCTGAGTGGGTGTTATCAACGCCAAACACTCCATTATCAACGCCAGTAAAAAGGCCAACGTGATAGAGGTTCCTTTATATATGCGGGTATAAGCTGAGCCAGAGACACAGGCGGGGTTTATGGGATTGATTCTCACTACAAGACAAACAATGTTCCTTTCTCTCTCGGCGGCGTCTCTTGGCACGCATGTATCCAATTGAGAGTTGCCTAAATACATGTCAACATTCAAAATGATCACATTCAAGATTTTTTTTTTTTTTTCCTGTGGACAACAGGGACTCTTTTATTCCTTTCCTGTGCAAACAGCAACAACAATCAGAGCAGCCTGAAGAGCAATCATTGAATTGAAGATCTTAATTCACCGCACCTAATGACTTTTATCTGGCTCCAAAACAACATGCCCATGAGGGTGAGAGAAGATGACAGTTGCATTACATGTGTGAACGACTGTCTTTCCACGTGTCGTCAGCAGAGGTCAATTCCAATCAGTGTCATGCGGTCGGCTGTCTGGCGAAGCCGCCGAGCTTCGGCTTCCACGTTCGCCACGATTTTTGGACCGTGAGTCTGTGAGACAGCAAACACGTCAGGAGGAGTTCTGCGAGGCCTGAGTGTCTCTGGAGGAGAGAGCGGAGGAGCACAAACGCTCTGATGTGACCTAATGAGCTGCTGACAGCGGCTCATGCATGAGCTCGAGGAGTCTGGCTTTGTTTTCTCATCGCTGATGTCAAAGGAACTGCAGATATTCCGATTAATTCAACTCACTTTCCCTTTCACATTCACTTTTACCTTTTCAACCTGTTGAGAAATGCTTGGCAGCAGCCACAGACAGATGACTGGTTGTATTAGTTTGGTACGTACAATCAATCAGTGAGAACTGACAACCATCTTAGCATCACACGATGTGACGTCAAAGTGAAGATCATTTATAAAAGTCAATTACAGGCATATTGTCATTGATGCACCAACCAGAGCTTGATTAAACAAATACATGGCAGCTACAGTATCACTTGGGTACCTCGAAGAACCTTTGAGCATTTTTGGTTTGGTTGGGTTTATACTTGTTCTGTGTGATTTGTTGGTGTATGAATCTGAGGAATGTCATCCGCCAGATAAGATCAGTGTGAATGCTGCCAAGCCAAACAATTTCTCTATTTTGGGGGTGGGGGCTCTCCTGAATTCTGCATTGTCTGCTGCAGAGGCACCCCTTTTCCACAAAGGTCACACAGTTATTACACCTATTCTCGATTTCTAAAGCAAAAACAAATAAAGTCATAAAAGTTCAGGTTCATATCTCGTCCTTTCGCAACTGGTCATCTTGCCTCCAGTTCTCGTTCTCCACGACAAACAGCGTTACTGAAGTTGTCAGAGCTTCATTTCAGAATATTAACACATCCAAACAAAATTCTGAGATTCAGATGAATCCCCGGCAAAGTCAAAGTGATGGTTTCTGCATATCAATGATATCTTTGGATTGAGTCTCGATAATGACCAGCCAAGAGGAAATGAGTCTGAATATCATATTTGGTTGCCAAAAGCGGTGCCATGGCAATAGATGGATCCCCATGGAAACGGCCATAATATGGCATTTCTCCACGGCAAACTCGCAACTATGACTAATGTTTTGGGTCATCGTGTGAAAATCTAAATCAAAATCGATTGTTTTCAACATCAGCACAGAGTTTTGTTCTTTGCCCTCCAGCGGGCCGGTCACAGCGGTCAGAAGCCCCTCCCCAAAAACACAAATTAAGTGTCGGACAAAAAGGTTATCAGGCCTCGTAAAGTGAAGTCAAAGAGGCTCATTTACACAGAGGAGAAGGAATCCCTCAGCAGTGCACACACACACACACACACACACACACACAGAGACAACTATTGAGGAAAAGCAGACACACAAACAGCAGTCACAAAGAGACAGACTTTCCATCCTCCCTTGATTTACAATCCGTCTTTGTCTCGGGACCAGTGCACTCACACAATGCTAATGGTAGCAAAAAAGGACACAGTTCCACGCCTAAAATGGTCTCATCGCCAACCCCAGAGAGCCGTGCGGTGACAGGAGCAGAGTTGTGATCCTCACTCACATTGACTTTCTACCCGCAACCCCCCCCCCCCCCACCACCACCCACCAACCCATCCGCCCCTGCTTAAAATTGTACGCACTACTTCTCACAGTGACGCCAAGAGAAGTTTGGTTAACTATAGTTCCATTCTGCACTTGTCAATCATCACCAGGAGGACATTCAGAGTCAGGCAAATGTGTGAATCTGCAGCATTTCAGAACATTATCAGGAAATAATGGGGAAGTAGTGCAAAATGGGAGCGACGAGCGACCGGCCTCCAGGATGGCAAGATGTGTCAGTCAGCCAGAATAAGAGACAGCGAGAGAAGGCTCAGCTGACACCACGTTGACCCATTCAGATACAACAGAGTGCAGCCTTCAATATCACATCCCGAGTGTCAGTCGGTGCCATGCAGGGTTTTAATGTGTCTGTGTGTGTGTTTCATTCATCCGTCCATCTGTCTGTCTGTTCATTCGTCCGTCCCTCCGTCCGTCCATTCTTCCAATGTCCATTTGTTTGTTGACAGTCACAGAGCTTTTGTCAGTCAAATTTGTGGTGTCTTTTTCATCAAATGCAAAATCTACATAAAAAATAAAACAAGATAAAAAAATAAAATTAAAATAAAATAAAATAAAACAAGAATAAAAGCAGACTAGTCAGAATTCACAGAAATTGTTAAAAAAAAAAAAAGTGCAAGTTGGGATGAAATAATTCAAAACAAAGCAATGAGCAGTATCTCTTTTGCTCCATTTGCAAATATCAGTACTTATATGCATATTCAAATCACGCGTATAATAAAATAAACAAAATGAAATCCTTATCATGCT
The DNA here is from genome assembly GCA_903171835.1 of Mullus surmuletus. Lineage (NCBI taxonomy): Eukaryota > Metazoa > Chordata > Actinopteri > Syngnathiformes > Mullidae > Mullus > Mullus surmuletus. Next base: position 35,157 of record CAESWR010001740.1, read on the forward strand.
CAATACACTGGTGTTTTTCACTCTCTCCGCTCTGTGCCAATGCAGAAAGTCAGTCCATGACCCACCATTAAATCTGTTGCACGACACCAACTGCAACCAAACAACAGGTCATATTCTCATCCTAGTAAGTCAGTGACTTGACATTACCTCACCGAGCTGAGGTCATGTTTACTCGCTCCGTTACAATGGTCGGCCCAGAGAGCCGGCGCGGGTGAATCAGTAAGCTCAATGCAACTGGCCGAGTCAGCTGAACGAGACTTTTCTCATTACAAAGAGAGGGACTAAGAAAGGCTCGTGCCATATAAATTAATACAAAAACCAGTGAATGAGCCGACTTGGCTAACCTTTTGTACTCCTGCGACCTTTCGCAGTTGTCATTAATCATTACGTGCAGAAATTTCCCACAGGCAAAGGTGACCTGCACACCAAACAGGCCCAAAAATTTCCAGATGCTACAAAATGGACAAAAGATCTTCTTATTTGAGAGCCTGGAACGAGTGAATGTCGTGCATTTTTCAATTATTACTCATGGGAACAATCAAATATGAAAACTGCCGTTTTGTTTGACTGAATGCATTCATAAATTAACTGTTTCGGCCTTAGGACAGTTTACAACTTGTGTTCTCAAAATGAAACTGTTTCCACGGCCTTTCGAATGACTCACCGAATGACTTTTGAATGACCTTGAGGTGTCGGTCGTGTGATGCCGAAGAAGAATTCTACGTTTTGTTGGGTCCGAGTAGATGTGTCAATCACAGGAGGAGACAAAATGAGGTTGATTTGTTGTTTAAACAATAAGTTTGCAGGTAAAAAGGTCATTCAAAATGATCAATGGGAGTAAAATTAAGATTTACGTATCACAGACATTTACTTTAAGTTAATTGTTATGCCAAGTGTGACTTAAAAGGCTTAAAATCACATTTATAGGATCAAAGATATTCTGTCACAAGTAATGAGAGGGGAGTTGTTTTATTTTGGTCAATTTCGTGGTATTAGATGCAATCAGGTGCACAATCAGTGCCGGTTTTTGACCCTTGTGGATTTAGTATATTATTTTTGTATGACGTTTTTGGGGCGAGTAAACATTGGCCGTGATTTCTTGTTTTTCTCTGAGGTGGAATTAGAGCATCAAACCGAGGCTGGAATCTTCATGTGCCATCAACTTGTTCGCTCAACAAGTTTCTGAAGATTGAAATCTATCCGAGTGACAAGTCATGAACGTTGTATCAGGTCACTTTACACTGTACTATAACACAGAATATATATATATAACAATGTTAACACGATAATCACAGTCACTGGAGGCAATATTAACACTTTATGTGGTTTATGGAGCGAGTGAGGTCAGAGGTCATCTCATAGCTGGTTGTTTAAAAGCTCCAATTGGGAGGATTTTGTGAAATCTCAAATTTAAATGGAGAAATAAGATTCTGGATTCTGGTAAATTTCTCAAAGATTGACAGATTACAGACATACGGACTCATATGAATGCATTCACTACATGGTCTCGCTCTTGTGTTTCAAATACAAGTGTACTTTTCGTGCTGCCTTCGTGTCCCGCCTGCCCGCCTCTGACCTGCGAGGGGTAATAAAGGTGTTTTTGACACAGGCGGAGTCTGGCAGTGTTTGCTCTGCCGCAGTGATCCTCGCAGACCGAGCCTCGGCGACAGGTGGTTGTTACGGCTGCAAAGCCACACATCCATTTCCAATACAGTCTGTGATTAACCATTAATCAGAGCGATGGGAGGAGCCACAGAGGAAACGGGCAGAGGCATCACAGGAGGACATAGCAGGATAATCTACACTTTTCTAGGCTGAAAAAGAGCCTTTATCTATTGCGTCTGAAGCAGATTGGCACACATGAGCATAAATGTGTGACTTCCTGGTTTACTGCACTTTTATACAGCAGTTTGAATTTGCACAAGCGACGGATCCAGACTGGTCTATAAATATTCATATAAATCTGCACGTTTTAGAAACACACAACTGCCACATTTACATTTAGATTCATCGATCTATGATCGTTCTCAATGCCCATTTTTATTATTCATTCCATGCATGCTTTGCTCTTTGGCCTGTGCCTATTATTCTTTAATTCAAGTATGTATTTCTGCATTCTATCTTGTCTGATGTAATGTGCCAACAAAGTCTACAAATGCCCTGATTGACATTTTGACATTCTGATTGAAAAGAGCAATAATCTTCAGAGGCGGGTGTTTAATTTACGGCTTGCATATTATCAAGAAACAATGCAGTCCATCAAGTTTGTGTATTCCAAGTCCAGGACGGGTCGTCCCAGCCTCGTCCTCCCACACGATCATTACACGTACAGCTAAATGTTTGCTTTCTCTATCTAAACTATTCACTTACAGATGCTGACATAATTACATAATGTAGCTACTGTGTTTGCGAGGCGGTTTTGTTAATACTGTCAGTGAACAAAGAATAATTGGAAGTGCAGGACTGGTTTAAATGAGCCAAAACCAGTTCTTTAAATCCTATATTCAATGCTAAGCACAGGTGTCAAACCCAACACCTCGTCTTTCAGCGGGAAAAGGACCTTTCTTATCTCGATCAAATGAACTTTATAACAGGAAAACGTGTAACCAACGCCGCTGTGACTTTAAAAGAAAAACCTTCCCTTGTAGGAGTCGTGTTCATCGAGCAGCGCCTCAAACGTTCTGCTGAGTCTGTCAATTATGAGCTGGTGTGACGATTTTTTTCTTGCTTATGTTGCATGTCAAGACAGTGGAGCAGAACGTCTGACAGGGAAAGCGGCGAGACGGAAATGACAAACGACTTCTCACGCCATTTTAGTAGCTGCTGTTGCCGACCTGTGGCTATAAACTGATAATATTAAAGCTCGCCCATATTTTCCACCTGCTGTAAAGCTCTCTGCTGCGCGGGGTCACGGCCGAGGTCGGGGGCCGTCACAGCGTCTGCAGGAGAGAATCATGTGGCTTCAGACCCTTGCTGAGGGAAAACCATAGGTCGCCTGTGTGGATCTCAGATTTATTCATGTATTTATTCTCTACAAGGACACCAGCCGGTGAAATATGACGCTGTCTTGTCATGTCAACATGTAATACGATGCGTCACCTTTATTGAAAGACGCGAGCGCTGACGTTGCAGAGGCCGGAGATTTTACACAAGTGAATTTTCATTTTCAAATCATGATCTTAGAAGCTGCGAGAACTTTCCACTGCCAGCAGATCGGAAAGATTTACTGACCACAGAAACTTCGCTGACAGCTTTAACAACCACAGAGAAATGAATCAAAGTAAGTGGTTTCTAAGATCAGTCGTAGATCATAATACAACAACTTTCAAATATATCTGCATTTTCCCTCAGTGTGACTTCAGGAGACTCCGTGAGCACTGATGCAATTGTGTAAAAAAGAGAAAAGCATGATGTTGGAAACCAGGAAACACTGGAACCGGTGGATCTCACCGTCATGCAGAGTCATTATTTAACAGCAAGTGAAAGCAGACTCTTGACTGAAGTGAAAATAAATCCTCAACAAATCCAGCTCTCCCTCATGTTGACACAAATGAGGAAATGGGCCAATTTTCTGTTGTCAAACTGGACTTTGCTTATTTACCATTTACTTTTTTTTGTTTAAAAAAACAACGTTCGTTCCGGTCTCGAGGACACACACACACACTCACACACACACACACACACACTCACACACAAGGTTGTTTGACGAGCTTTACAATAACAAACAGAAACTCCTCCAAACTCTCCTGGACTCCGCAGACGCGCACCGGAGCAGAAAGCGCAGCTTTACGCGCGGTGTTGGACTCGGACTCGGACTCGGACTCTCCTACCTGTTCCTCGCCGTCACCTGTGGCGGAAGAAGCCATGTTTGCAGACGCAGGTAACTTCGCTGGCGGGAGTTGTGAAGACGCCGACTGTGCAAACAACCCGCGTCGGGAAACGCGTGCGCGGCGCTGACATCCGCGTCCCGGCGCCGCTGCCCGCTGCTCGGTGCGCGCTGCCCGCTGCGCGCCGCTCGGCCCCGCGGGAGGAGGCGCGCGTCCCCGGCTCCGGTGGTCCCGCGAAGGCAGCCCGGAGAAGAGCGGCGGAGAGCCGGCGGAGAGTCCTGGAGGAGCGCGGCAATGCTCGGCTGCAGCCGGAGCGCCGGAGAGGGGAGGGGAGGAGGTGGGAGAGCAGCGGGGCGACGCTAGGGGGCAGCAGTGCGCCCTCACCTCTGGAGACACTGGTGACA
>CAESWR010001740.1:49471-79069 GCA_903171835.1 Mullus surmuletus
AGATACTGAATCTTCACTTTGCATTTGTTTTGGCTGTTGCTGCTGACACCATCAATGGCACCACAGCGTCTCATTCCCACAAGTTGCTCGTCGGCTTCCAGGCTCCCTGGAACTTATCCTTCCCTTTCAGTGCCCAGCGGCTTGGCTCTGCCATGCAGATCGCTGTGGAGAAGGTGAACGCCAACCCCTCGTTGTTGGGAAACTACAGCTTGGATTTTGTCTACACAGAAACTGATTGTAATCCGAAAGCTTCACTGGGAGGGTTTATTCAGCAGGTGTGGAAAGACAACGTGTCTGCACTCTTTGGTCCAGCATGTCCTGAGGAAGCAGAGGTATGCATTCATGATGTTACGATTGTAGATATCAAGATCTGGTGTTTGAGACATTTCTAATTTAATTAAGTAAATAAAAAAAGGTTTATTACAGTAGGTTGTTGTTAGCAGCTGCATTAGAGCTTTTGATCGTCTAAGATATTCCAAAGCAGATGTTGTTTGTAAGGATGTTTTGTCCAAGTAATTGTAATTCAGGGCACATGCCGCATTATTAAAGTTTTGAGATTATATATGTAATACAAATGTCCAAGGAACAATTTAAACTGAGATTACCACATGCAGCATTTGTGCAGCATGTGCAAAAATCTATAATTCAAACAAAAGTTTGCTAGAAATAAATGCAAAAAGTGTCCAAATCTGGTCTAAATTCAGCTCTCTTGTAGTAAAAACATTTATCACTTGTTTTGCCCTTACTCTGAATACATACCAGATATATACTACTATTATACTATACTACTAGATACTATTTCTGTATTTTTCACTTTCTCCAAAACCAACTGAACTCCATTGTGCTTTACAGGTGACTGGCCTCATTGCTTCAACATGGAATATTCCTATCTTTGCCTTTGTGGGACAGTCCTCCAAAATGGAAAATCGTGACATCTATGACTCCTACATCACACTTGTTCCACCTCTGAAAAGGAGCGCTGAGGTCCTGGTGAAAACCCTGAAATTCTTTGGATGGGATTATATAGCCATGATCGGTGGTGGGTTAGACTCAAACACATGGGATAAGGTGGACGCTTTGTGGAAAACTGTTGAGAATCCACTGAGAGCCCAATTCAAACTCACTGCCGCCGTGAAGTTTGACACCAGCAATCCTCAGCTTCTCAAACGAAATATTAAATACATCTCTAAACTTGCCAGAGGTGATGAAAGTGCATATTTGTATGAATCACATTTGATTCTAAAAAAAACACAAATTTGAATAACTGCAGCTGTCCTGTGACCTTCTGATCTGCAGTGATCGTGATACTGACAAACAAAGAGGACTCTGTCAATCTGCTGCTGGAGGCTGAGCGACAGGGTCTCATGACCGGCGACTATGTCTTTTTTCTCGTCCAACATTTTGAGGTCAGTGGCAGCTTGGTGAGTAAATTATACACACTCATACACAAAATGTTTTGGGACCCTCGGTATGTATTAACAGTTTTTTTCAACCTCTCGTTCCTGTGATATGGTCCTCGTGTAGGTATCTAAATATTTGTATTACCAACATTGTAGACTAAAACTGGCTTGTTCAGCACCTCTGAAGACCAGAAATATACAAGTGATTAAGTGAATCTCATTTAAATCTGTGAGCTCAAAACCTCAGCAATGGAATCCAATCAAATTGAGCTGCTCAATGAGTTTGTTGGGGGGGAAGTTTTTTCCAAGTGTCTTCTCTACCTCTTCACTAACATCTATCTCCTGCTTTTATTTTCTGAGCAGGATAACTTGTGGAAATATGCCCTGAATGAAAGACTTAACCATGCCACCATCAGGGCCTTTGATATGGCCTTCATCATTGGCCAGAGGTCTTATGAAGGCTATGAGTATTATGACTTCTTTGAGCAAGTTTTTGAACGACTAAAAGGGCCGCCATTTCACAGCAACTTGACATCTGAAAGAGAGGTAAGTAGTTTTGGTTTGAGAGATACATATTCAATTTAGAAAAATATTGCAATTAAATTATTCTGGTTATTGTTTTTGCTTGGGTTTTTTTTAAACTTAGGTGAGCTCCTACTCCGCCTATCTGCATGATTCAGTGCTTCTCTACACTATGGGACTGAGGGAAGTCCTGAAAGATGGAAAGGACCCTCGTGATGGGAGACAGCTTCTTCAGAAATTAAAAAATAAAAACAATATTCAATTTTATGGTAGGTATCTGCTGTAACAACTGTATGTAAACGTAATAAAGTAAAGCCTGGCGCGTTGTTTTGAAGTTTGATGCAGGGTCGGGCATTCCTTGCAGGCGCCTCTGGACTGGTCCACTTTGATAAAGAAGGGGAACGAAATTTGGACTATTCCATTTATGACCTGCAGCATGATGGAGGTGTTACCAAGTTTGTGCCCATCCTCCATTTTAACAGTCACTCCAAAAATGTTCGGTAACAAACACTTTCATACCCTCCAAATATATATCTGATGTGACCAGCAGTTTTTCAAATGTGCTTTAATGATATCATTATTTATAAAAACTATGATTTCAGCCCAACATCTATGTTTCAATCTGTGGTCTGGCCCAAAGGAAAACCTCCATCTGACAATCCTGAATGTGGTTTCGACAATGAACTCTGTGAATTGCTGAGTAATGGTAAAGTAAAAAATTGTGAAACGCTTCATAAAAGAGCCTTCCTCTATAGAGAACATGACATGTTCCATACTTCATGCCAATAGGAGGCAGCAGATCATCAGAGAGAAGGGTTGACGCTCTGCATTTGTGGCACTGTGGCTCACTGTCATTGATGGATAGTTAGTTTCATATCATACATATACATATATAACATTAGGTCTGATTAATATTGGTGAGTCATTATGGTTTCTCAACCAGTCAAGGCAGATGGCCTGGCTGGACTCAGGAGTTTTGGTCCTGCTCAGCAGTTTTTAATGCTAAAGGGAGATTTTTCTTACCATTGTCTCCAATTGTGTGCTAATTTTGGTTGTCGGAGTATCTTTAAATATGAAATATTAAAAAGTTTAGTCCATACTGGCTCTACAAAAAACTGCAGAGGGATTAAGATTAACATGATTTGGTGCAGTACACAGTATATGAGACTAAATTGAACCTGAATTGAAACGTGAAAGGGTCATGCCCAGGCTAACTTTTTTGTAAATTGTTCAGTGTAACCACACTTCTTTTTCCTCCCACTTTAAGACAGAAATTGGGAAAAAGCTAATCACTTTGTTATTATTTGTCTTCATGGGACTCAGACATCGTCCTGCTGGTTCTGCTTGTGGCCTTCCCCATCATTGGGATACTTGCCGTCTCTTGCATTGGTATCCTCATCCTGCAGAAGTTCCGCCTCCAGACAAGGCTTGATGACTCATGCTGGTGGCTGATCAACTACAGTGACATCACGATCATCAGGGAACCTGCAGTAAGACCAACTAACAGGAGTTGAAAAATACTTCAGCATTCCTCTGTATCCACTGTGTATTTTGAGTCCAAACTGTGGTGTTTCATTTGTCTTCAGGGAATTCCGGGTATGTCTTTAAGCACCACACGCAGCCAGAGTGGAAGTGGAGGTTCTCAGACCAATTGTTCCAACAACAGTTATGGCCTGAAGGACAAGACAGGCAAAGAACATATTTATATCACCATTGGTCTTTACCAGGTATCACTTCAACAATTCGCTTTTTAGTGGCCAGAACATGTTCTCCACCTAATGTATTTCAAATTCCACACAGGGAAATCAAGTGGCCATTAAATACATCAAGAATCATCTTGGCACTAGTTTGCAGAAACCCTCAATTATTGCTGAATTCAACATGGTAAAGTTCCTCCTGATAAACGGACAGTATTTCAATATTTTCCCTGTCAATGATGTTGCTTTCATGGTATTTTATATACCTAATCATCTTCAACTCTTCAAGACAGATGAAAGAGATGAAACATGAGAATTTGGTGCAGTTCTTTGGTGTTTGTGCTGAGCCACCAAACGTCTGTATGGTCATGCAGTACTGCAGGAAAGGCAGCTTGAAGGTCAGTTCTTCTGCAGGTATCATTGTATGTGAAATAGTTAATTTACAGTGAAACTGGGACTGCCTGACCTGATTTTATGGTACAACACAGATGCTGTGGGGACTTCTTGATTACATCTCAAATTGGAAAATGCCATTTACTCTTTGGTCTTGTTCTCTTTTTTTCACAGGATGTTTTAAAGTCTTCAGATCTCGAGCTGGATGCAATGTTCAAGCTTTCCTTTGCTTATGACATAGTTAATGTAGGTCAGGCTATTTCTGCATGATTTGACCCACTATATTTGTTTTTAGTGCCATAAACAGACCCAAAATACACTTGTATGATTGGGTTTTATATCTTTACATGACACAAATATACATCATGAATGAAAGCTGTTAATTCTTTAAACCTGTTTCAGGGAATGGAGTTCATCCACAAGAGCAGCCTAAAATTCCATGGGAACCTTAAACCAAGCACATGTATGGTGGACAGTCGACTTCAAATTAAACTCTCTGGTTTTGGACTTAGGGAGTTTATAAATGGTGACCAAAAGAAAACAGCGGAAAATCCTAATTATGAAGGTATTAATTATGAAGTGTAACCAACATGAAAAGTGCACCTCGTAGCTGTTTCCAATTAAAGCTGTTTTGTTGACTGTGTAGGAATGTACTGGACGGCTCCTGAAATTCTGAGACACGTTGGTGCTCCAATCAATGGGTCGCCCAAAGGTGATGTCTTCAGTTTTGCCATGATACTATGGGAACTCATGTACAACTCAAGGGCTGGGCCATATCAAGATATCAACCTGGAGCCAAAAGGTCAGGAACAATCACTCATTTTCTTCAAGTTATTCATTATCAAGTTATCAAATAGCTGGAAAGGGTTTTGCAATGAGCACAGCTACGGTGGAGGAAAAAGTCAATTTAATTAACACTGTCAACTGCTTGGTTAGAGGCCATAAAGTGGACCTACAGATATCAACTAAATGAATTAATCAGGTTCTGATAAATACTGAGCGTACCCTGAATTAGACAGTTGTGAGTGATATTCACCCTGCCATCTATAACCAATACAGATTGATGATAATACTTTTTTTTTCATTAAGTGAAAACAGGCTAAACTGTCAAAACACAAAGTCCGCTTCATAGGGTAGTTATTAAAGTCTGTGGTCCAAAGCCTTTGGGAGATATGAGCATATCTTTAACATTTCGGGAAACTTGACAGGATAACTGTTAATACTTAGGGTAGCAAACTCACATACTGACAGTTTAGAGATGAGATCAATCAACTCCAACAAAAAAATAACACCAACAAAAAATTCCAACGCATCCACACTATCTCTCTCTCGCTGCATAATTTCTTCAGAAATTATCATGCAATTAAAAACACCTTTCCAAGGAGAGCCCCTCCGACCAGGGCTATCTGAGCAGCTATGTGATGATAACATCAACGGCCTCCTGAGGGCCTGCTGGAATGAAAACCCCGACCGCAGACCACCGTTTGGGTCGATATGGAGGCAGCTGAAGGAAACCAGTCCAAACAGGTCAGACTACAGAGATTCTGTGTAAATGTTCTGAGAAAGATTATTCCATCATATTACAGTTATAGAAATCAAATAGTGGCGCTATATATGTTTAAGATTAATGAATAGATACAGAGAAATGATTCAAAATGACAAATTCTATGTTAATGTCAGGAGAATAAGGAATTAGGAATTAATTGTCCTTGAAATCCAAATCTCGTGATCAAACTTTTTTTTGCATTATAGTCACACCAATATATTGGATAATATGGTGGATAAGTTGGAGAAATATGCAAACCACTTGGAAGATGTGGTGGAGGAGAGGACCAATCAACTTGCAGCAGAGAAGGCCCGTGCAGACAAGCTTCTCTCCAGCATGTTACCAAGGTAACTGTTGTGACTCGATGAAAATGATCCTGTAGTCACAGTGCTTCTAGTTGAAATAGCTGCGTTGGCTTCAGTCATAAAACCTGCTTTATCGGTTGCAGGTACATTGCTGATCAGCTGATGGCCGGGAATTCAGTGGAGCCACGCAGCTACAGCATGGTGACAATCTTCTTCTCGGACATTGTGGGTTTCACCTCCATGTGTTCCATCAGTTCTGCGATGGAGGTGGTCACTTTCCTCAATGACCTCTACAACCTATTTGATGACATCATCAAGCTATATGATGTCTATAAAGTATGTCACCAACAAGATATGTGTCTCTTAAGCTGCACTATAACTAACACAGAGGATAAAATATGTCGGCTGTAGGATTTAAAACGTCTCCCATCAGCATGTCATCATACTTCACCTTTTCATCTCCACAAGGTGGAAACAATCGGCGATGCATACATGGTAGCCAGTGGTCTTCCTATCAGCAATGGTAACAAGCACGCTTTGGAAATATCGACAATGGCTCTACATTTCCTCAGCGGCATCAAGGTCTTCAAAATCCACCATATGCCCACAGAGAGTCTTGCAATCCGCATTGGGATACACTCTGGTAAAGGACAACCAATAAGATTATTGACAAGCATATTGTTATGGTGAATTTGCTTGTGCGACTGACATATTGCCTGTCCTCGGATGGATGTAATCAACTGACCAACAGGGTCTTTTGGTCCTGGTCACGCAACTTCCTATGCATGACCAGTTTGGTGTGGCTTTTGTAGGTCCAGTGGTTGCTGGAGTGGTGGGGAGCACGATGCCTCGCTACTGTCTGTTTGGTGACACTGTGAACATGGCCTCTCGCATGGAGAGCAACAGCTTACGTGAGTATTAACATTAATATTAAATTTATATTAATTTAAGCATCAAGAGCATTGATATTATAATTGATCTTTAAAAACTGTTGTTCGGCTAATTTTTAGACAAAATGTAGTTATTTTTTTAACAACAGTAAAGATTTAGCAGAAAAAAAAAGGCTTTTTGCTTTTACGATCTATATATACGATATATTCCTTATGAATGAAATTATTACATTTGATTTGAAGAACGCCTGCTTCTACTGTGATATTTAGCATTTTTTGGGTATATTTCACACAGCCCTGAAGATTCACATATCTCAGTGCACTGCTGACATTCTAACCCAGGCTGGATCATTTGAAATGGAGGAAAGAGGGGAAATTGAAATGAAGGTGATTTCACTCTCAACAACTTTGATCCAATAGCAAAAATGTTTCTGATATGTTTCTGATCAGTGCACATGTGTGTCCATGGCAGGGGAAGGGGAGTCATAAGACCTACTGGCTTCTCGACAAATGTGGATTTAATCCTCCTCTTGCTGCTCATAGCTCTCCACAAACTGGCAGCCTCCAACCAATCACAGAGGTACAGGTAGACTAAAGACGTATGCAGGGTGCTGTCTGTAAACAAATGTTGCTACACATATTTCATATCTGCTCAAGAAGACAGGAATGGCCAGAACTGCGGACAGAAGCATCCAGAAAACTTTGACCAGGGCACACATGACTGATGCCACAATGACAACTGTACACGTTTAAGGAACAAGTGGATATTCTGGATTCTGTTGCATATCTGCAATGGAAAGCAAGTGTGTGTCTTGTGGTTGTGACAAAAAAAAGACTGCAGTCAAAGTCAGGACAAAGATGACTAAATAAGAGGTGAAAACTTTTTTCAGTGTAACTTTTTGTTCTGAAATGAGTAAATAGCAGATTAGTAGATTTTAGAGGAGTAAAGTTAAGTAACAAAATATTCTTCTATTGCCTTTTATAAAGAAAAATAACAATCGACTAGTCATGTAGAAACCATGATGTCATGAGAGTTTAACTTTCATAGAGACGATACACAATAGTCTCCTATGTTACAACCATAATATATTTTTTACTTGTTGTATGTTGTATGCAAGGTTTCGGGCAATATTGTTTCATCTCAGGGGCTCTATTTTTGTGGGCCAAGCACAGCATCGGCGGGTCAAATCTTTATTGGTAATTTGGTGCAACAAGCGCAGGTCAAACACATGGGGCAGCGGAGAAGAAGGAGGGATGTAATGGCAGCTCCTCTCATCCACTTTCAATGTGTTGCACAGTGATAACTTGGTGTCAGCGTAAGTCTCCTCTTGGTAAATAATTCTTTGACCCAAGTGCGATTGCACTTTCTGACAGCCGCAGCACTTTCTGACACCAAAACGCTTCACCAACAGAGCCCCATGTGTTGACTTTTAAAAGAAGAAAAAACCATTAAAGATATATAATTTTCCCAGATGTTTGTCTATTATAAAATCTATAATAAATTACAAGGATGACTTGTTGATTTTCAATTAATTTTTATTTGAAATAAAGATTGTAACAAAGGGATCCACATACCGATGGATGCCCAAAGTCTTTTCAAATGGAGTAGTTACAAATAACACTTGGCCTGAGTCCTGGGAGATGCACTTCACTGTGTGTGAAAGCAGCACTTTTTACTACATTCTTGATGCATTTAGTAATTCACAACATGTATTTATCAGGATCACCATCAGCACACAAAGGGATGCTCCTGTGAGGGGAAAAGAAAAGGAGATACATGTTGCTGAGAATGAAGAGAAATAGGTTTCAGCATTGCTCACATGCATTATTTGTCTTCTTTCATTTGCAGTTATGGGGCTCCAATCAAATATATAATCTGTTAAATAACAATTATTTAAGCTTTTAGAGCTAATCTAAGGTTATCCAGTCTTACACATCACACGTGTTGCTTCTAAAATTCATGTTCAGGTCAGCAATTTGTTATTCCGGAAATATGGATTTTTTTTTTTGGCATCCTCCATTTTGTGATTTGAGAATCAAATGTACCCTCATTACATGTAAGAGGTCTGTTTTATAATCTAGAAAAAGTAGGGGATTTTATTGTATCACCTGCAATATGCCCATTATTGGAGGATTCATTGGCTGTAAAAGAGGTCAAAGTAACACATCAGTCAATGCAATACGAAAACATCTACATTTGTATTTTAATGTACAAATACTCTGTACCTTTAACGTGAAACTCAGCGGTGAGGATTCCACCACTTGGTTCTGCAACAGCCAGCAGACTTCTGGCTGAGCAGGGGCTCTGTGGTGAGGAAATACACAAGAAATAGAGCAGACTGGATGTAGATATAGATAATATTATCTATGCACCATGTGCTTTTGTCTCCTCTGATCTGCTCTCCATGCTATTTTCTCAGACTCCCACAACCATTTCAAATGTTCTGGATCAAAGTTAGGGGAAAAAAAGCAGTCTGTCAGGAACTTCAGAGAGAACAGATATTTCCCCCAACATGTGATGTGATGTCTAATGCCATAGCTGTAGAAAAAACAATAGGGGTAACACTAGATGTACTCACAGGCTGACAGACGAGCCTTTCTCCATCACAAACCTGGACCTCACAGTGGAGCCAGACAGTGGACACCTTCTCCAGACGCTGGAATCGGAAGGAGTTGAACTTGAACATGGAGCGGCTGTCTTTGGCATTCTCAAAAATGGTCACGGTGTTGTCAGACGAGCAGCTGTTGGGAGATAGAGTCCGTCCAGAGACGGCGAAAAAAATTGGCAAATGCGACCTGGCATCAAATTACTTCGAGAACAACAAAAAAAGTTCACGTCAGCATAAAATTCTCTTTTTACTTGTGAAAAACAGAAGAAAAGAAAGGGACGTTTTTTATTTCTATATGAGAAGACCAACTCTCGAGATCCACACAACAACAAGATACGATATTGACGATGATATTGAAGACAATGATATTTGATGTTCATTAGATACATTCAACGAGATGTATCTTAAAATGTTACATATGATCTTGGTGACTATCGTGAGCCACTTGGTACATCTGTACAAATGGCCCATTGTAGTGAACTTGACTGAGATGATGTCCCAGCTGGACTACTGTGAAAAGGCATGAAATAAGTGGGGAGAAAAATGCTGATGAATGAAAGAGAAGGTGACATACTACATCTTTAGCCACATAATAACAAATTATTCAAGCTCACTTGAACTAACATGTTCAGGCAGAAGGTGAGCTTTTCAATGTTTTACATTCTACCTGTTAAGGATGAGACTCCACCTCTTCCTGTCGGTTGAATAAGGTGTCGGAGTGGCCCAGCAGTTGACGATAACTACTTTAAATCTGAGGTTGAAAAGAAATCATCAATAAGAGGGTCATTTTGGGAATATAGTGGGAAATAAATATCTGTAAATTGGTCCACCTGTTGCTTAGTCCTTTGGCTTCTATTCCGATGAAGACTTCAGAGCCAATCTCAGAGGTGTCGATCACATAGGGGGCATCTTTGGCATACAAGAACTTGGAATTCTAGAAAATATGTGTTTGATTTGTATTTTTTGGAATCTGATTATGCTTATCAATGTTTGTTCCTCAGAGATGGTCAATTGAAAATTAAACCCAAATGCTTGTTTGTTGGGTCTTAAAAAAGAGCATTATTGCAAATCTCCCACCACAGGAGATGAGCACCTACTCACCGTGAACACGTTCATAGACAACTGTGACCTAAAAGTGCCTAAACTCCCATTGTTGACATAAACTGTAGCCACTCTGGAAAAAGCAGAGGGTTTAGTAAAAACGCTGCAAGTCATTGGGTAGGCATGCACACGTCTTCCACACAGAAGCTGTCGACGACTCCTGTCCTGGATTGGCGGTTACCTTTGGCTGAAAACGGCGTTGTTTACTAGGTACGCCGCGCGGTACATGCAGCTGAAGGTGTAGTTGACGGGCTGGTTTCGCACGGTGAGCGATGTATCGTTGGACACAATGGAGTTATAGAATATGTACTTAGGATCTTTCCCAGGCATGTACTGCGGAGACAGCAGGGCATCAGAAGTAATAATTACACTCGTTTCATCCAAGGAAAAGACCTCGAGTCCTCGGTGTCTCACCTCAGACTGTGTGCCGCAGTACGAGTGGTTTCTGGGGGTCAAGTCTGAGATGATGAAGCGGTAGTAGCCTGGGCTGTGGATTCCAGTGTAACAAACACCACCGAGGGACAACTGTTCGATCTCCCAGCCGTAAGGACATTCCGGGACGTTGGCGATGATGGCGTTAGGGAAACATGACACCATAACGTAGTCTGGAGGAAGACACAGAGAGAGAGAGTTTTTGCTCCAAATTTGATATTTATTAACCAAATGTGATCCTGTCCAAGATACATCCATTGTATCTTGTTTTGGACATTTTCCTACCTTCTCTGGCATTCTCTTATCATGTAAGAGAAGCACTTTGTAACGCCCAATGACTTCCACTGACCTCAGCACTGTGGTGTTATTACCTGCTTTTTGGGGAGCGCAGGTCCATGCGACAGGCAGCAGCATCAATAGTGCAGCAGTGGAGGCCATGGTGAGATGCTACAGGGAAAAATGACATAAGATCATCAACTTCAACAATAATATACACTGAGAAGTTGTCAGCACTCACCTGCGTGGAGAAACTTTTGCTCTCGCCTTGACGTCAAAGGATCCTCATGGCTTTTCAACAGGTTACGAGCACCGGTGACTCAACAACTGACACCGTGTCAACTTGAAGAGGCATTTTATAGAGTCGCAGGTGAAGGTAATCAACTTTCCCCCTTTCTCCTGAATCCCCGCTCCCCCCCTGGCAGGGCTGCTGTAAGAGCTCTATTGTTGGATGGCTCACAAAAGCTCTCTGTGCTGCTCAGACATTGACTTTCAAATGACTATCATCGCACGGGATTCGCACTAAGGAGAGTTCTTTCCAGACGTCCGCTTTTAGAGAAATTGTGAATCTTATTATCATTGCTGCTGTAAAGGACGATGAGATACAACTACTTCAGGCACCATAAAACCAGCCTTACACTTAATGTCAATGATCTTTCATCCAGTAACAAAATACTATAGAAACTGGTCCGGACATGATAAATCTCTTAAGAGAAGTATCGCCTCTGCATATTTGGTCATTTCCAACAAATTCTGAGGAAAGAGACTCAACTCAACAGATGTACAGACAGCTTTGTTCTCTCCACAAAAGAGGACCCAGTGTCCTGAAACAGAAAAACGTTTAAGAAGCTAAGTACCGCAAACAGACATGTACACGTACCATCCGAAAATGTGATAGCTGCTCAGATAAGAGGAGCCTCACGCCGTGTTCTGATGTGAAGAAGATAGCAGGATTTTTTGGCAGCATTCAGAAATCTAAGGTTTCATGCAGTCCTAAGCTCTTAAATACCCACTTTTATCTGAGGCTCATTTGGCTTCTTCTGTGTGAAACCTGTTTTCTTTGGTCTTTTTACATGATCAATAACATTATACTGGACTCTACTTATGTTCAGCCGGAATTTTCATGCACTTGAACGAACAGATTGTCTGACTTCACTCCTATCTGAATCAGATTTATTAAGCGATCCATCTGGCTAATCTATATGAATACATCCATGAGGTCTAAGATCTTTCTTTTAAAACGGCGGTTCCAAAGAGTCAAATACCTTCTTGCAAAAGGCCCGAAAATAAGAGCAGGTAAAACGATAGCACAGAGGTCAGACACTAATGGCCTTGACAGAACAATTCAAGTCACCCTGCAAATGAAGAGGCAAACTGCAGACGATTAGCATCTGAATGGAGCGACTGGGGAATCAGTGAGGGAGAGTCGGAGGAGGAAGATACCGATCTATTGAATTGGTCAAGGGACAGCTAGCATTACAGCATCTGGTGATGCTAACAATCAGGAGCCGCGAGATTCCACCATGTTATGTAAGTGTGGCTCTGTGAGCCAAGAGACTCACTCAGTTTTCTCAGAAGGGGACTGAGTCCATGTGTCTTGCGCTATTTAAGTGGAAATTTCTTTTTATTGTGAAAAAGAAAATCCCCTCATCTAAAGTTAAACACAACAAATTTTTGTTGCATTGTGGAGGACGGCCTCTGCAGTGAAATCCATTTCATGCCTGATATGTTGAATCAATATTCAGTCAAATACAGTCAGAGAAACTCAGTCAACTGTGGGAGTAGATCAAGAGCATGAAAAACTAAATGAAAAATAATTTATTCAATTTTAATCTTATCAAATTGTAACTTCAGTCTACCACATGTGTACCTAATTCAAAATATGAGCAAATGCAATTCAATGGAAATTTCATTTTCATTTGTCCACCCACAAAGCCTTAGTCATGAACCCTAATCCATGTTTTAATTTTTCATTTGTATGGAAAATCCTTAATTTGACTTGTATAAACTGTTTACAATTATGCAACATCCACGGTATGTTCACCACAAGAGAGCAGCAAATCTTTCCTTTTACCGAAATTTGCATGAGTGGGAGTGAGAAAAATAAATTTGAATTAAAAAGACAAGCAAAAGACAGGAACACTTTCATTCATAAAATCTTTTTATTCAATAAATTGGAGCAGAATGATAGAAAATCACTAAATGCCGGAGGAAGACACTATAAACCACATACAGTAGTGCTTTTGTCAAAATAAAAGAAATCAAATTATTTACAGATGCTGCGCATGTGGCAAAACAGCATATATGCAAATACATACAGTTCTTTCCATACAGCAATATACAACATATTTACATAATAAATAACTTTATTCTTGAGGATCGTGTTAGCGTTTGGGCACTTGGCACGTCCAACTCGTACGCTCTGCTTGGTAAACAAAGTCCCTCCTGAAAGTCAAACAAGGTTGAGGTTAGTCCCTGCAGGTCATGTGGCCACTTATCAATATAGCACAATAAAGATTATTATGTGAAACATATTTCCGTGGAGGGTGAAGTGACAAATTGTTTTTAGCTTCTACAACAGCTGCATATTCATTTATACATTGGTTTTTGCCAAGAAGGCTGTGTGTTCACTGGCATCTGTTTGCTTGTCAGGCTGGTTAGCATTAAGCAGAATTACACAAAAATGACCAGACCACTTTTCAGGGGCAGAACACGGGCCAAGGAGGGGGGGGGGGGTCCATTACACACAGTGCTAAATGGATTCATTTATCTGCATATTATTGGCCTTCCCAGGGGTCTGCACTCCTCATAAATTTGCAGCAAATCAATTTGTGTGAATCACAGCTTTCACGCTTCCTTAAGGGCATTTTTTTATTCAGCGGACGATTCCAGCTGTTAACCCACTAAATGTCACTCTCATGCGGCACTTTGCGCTACTCACTCTCTCAAGTGTGGTGCACTCTTTTCACGGCACAGCAGCCCCTCATCGCACGGGCAAATCTGATTGATGCTGAACGCCAAGCCGCCGTCGGGCACGTAGCAGCTCTCGCCGCGCCTCAGCCGCCTCTTGCACACCTGCTCGCCGTGGTGTCGGGCGCAGCACATGGACACGCCGCAGTCCCTATCCACCTTACATCTGGCGCCTGGGTGACACAACATCAACATCAACATCTGTGTTTTTCAGTGTCATTGATCTCAGAGGGTCTCAGCCCCACCACCAGACTGGGCCCACTCTTACCTTCTTGCCCAATAGGAATGCTGCGATGGCATTTCCCAAACATGCAGCTGAGGCCGCGGACACACTGGGCGTCTCTCCGGCAGTAGTGACCTTCCCCTCGTAGAGGCACACACAGGCCAAAGTGGCGATCGCATGAGAAACCTCGCCCACACGCTCTGTCGTGGTCGCACACGGCCTGCGGAGGGAAAAGGAGGAGATGCTGATTGGAAATATTCTACATTCTGTGATACATACTGAAAATATACACAGGATTTTTGCAGCTTAAGGTTATTGTAGAAGTAGAAGAAAGTGTGGGAGAAAATCATTAAACTTGCATGTGACAGAAACCAAGATTCTAAGGAAGAAACACTATGATTTTGTATTTTGTTGTTACATGTGTGACATGTTCAGGAGACGTTTCAAATTGAATTCCCGTATCTCACCGTGGCAGCTTTGATGACAGAAATGCTTTCTCTAAGTGCTCCCTCCTTTGGCGGGCTGTGAGGCATGTTGAGCATCCAGGCCCATATATGAGCCTCAGCCCAGTTGAAGCACAGACATACGGAGATCATCCAAAAATTCCACAGCATCTCCACACGATCGAAAATTTGTTCCAAAAAATTGCCGTCAGAAACAAGAAAACAACGGGACGGCCAAGAAGAGAAAGGCTGAGGTGACTCACGCAGCGAGAAAGGATGAGTCAGCTGACTGCGCACGAAAAAACAGTGCAAGTCTTGTTGTTTTTCTGCCCAAAGGGGGAAACCCAAAAACTGTAGTTGACACGAGGACAGTCAGCGATCCACAGTGGCTCCCTCCTCTTCCAGCTCCACTCTTATAGCTCACCGGGGCTCAACTTCCCCCCACTGGGCTGTTTGTCCAAGCAACAGGGTAGGAGGAGACAATTAGTTGTTAATGGATTAACTAAATTGCCCAGGTCACCCCCCGCGGATAGAAAATAGTGGCAAAATGACCAATCATGGAGCGGGAAGTAAGTATAAGAGGGGCCGGGAGGGGACGGACGGACAAGACGGGCCGACAACGGCGTCACACAATGGAGCCGAGATGAGCGCCACCTCCAACTCCGGGTGTTTTATCTCGGCCAGACAAACAAACGAGCGCAAACAAAAGCCGAGCGCGTCGTGTTTCGCTGCACACGGGCTGACAGGGAAAGCCGTTGTGTGTTGTTGTGGCTCCCAGACTGGCCAACAACTCCGGGCCCCAACCTCCAGTGCCCCCTTCCCTATCCAGCTCGGACCCCTCACTGAGAGCAATTTGCAAAGGTGCACCCCGCAGACGACCCCATGATCTCATTAAAAGTAATTACCATCAGCCATTAGTTCTCAGGGGGAGCAGAGGAGTGAGTGCAGGGGAGAGAGTTGCCCCTGGAAAACAAACTCAGGTGCCCCCCCCCCCTTACCCACACCAATATATGCATCCACACTACAGTGGACGGCAAACGTTCACAATTCTGTAACTGAGGATCAAAGTTATTTTTGGGTGCTGATGACGACTTGTTGATAAGAACGACCTGAAAATCTCCAGTCCAGTGTTTTGTTGGCTCAAAAAATGCTACTTCGTGGTCAGTTGAATACAAATATGAGGTCATTCAGGGTTTTTGTGACAACAGTTTAATTTTGGATCGGTGGACACATGGCTCTGTCCCTCACCAGAGCTTTGTTCATCGTGCAAGAGATACTTTCTGTACAGATGTGTTTTTTCCCAAGGCAGAAACTGTGATTTATGACATCGTGCACAGCTGTGCAGATCCAGGACCTGTTGTGAGTTTGCATGCCGCCCTTACATTTTCTGTAGTTCACAATCTCCTCCATGATTTATGTTTGTGCATCCATCAAATAGTCCTCAATCCCACCAAGGATTTATTACTCTTATGCCAGTCTTAATGCTCTCTGTATTATACAGCAGTATTTTACAAAAATGGCCAAATGGCTCAACAACCTTTTTTTATTCATGCTGTTTTCATATTATCAACTCTGTTAACTTGACAGAGGTCTCTGAAGAACTCTGAATCACATAAGTTCTGAGTAATCACTGTTGCACTGCAATTTCTGTAATGTGGTGTCTGCAGTATAAATTTTGTTGTATTTGCAATTGTATAAATCTTTCAAGACTGAATATAATATCAGATGTATTTCCGTGACCTATATTTCCTGCACAGCAGGATTCCTGTCAGTGAATAAAGGATCTATCTCTTTATTGTAACGAAATAAGAAAAATGTTGAATATTTGTCACAATGAAAACGTTAACCCCGTCAGGAATGATTCTGAATTGGATTTGAATCGAAGTCTTTATACACACGCTGGCTGTTTCAACTGTGTTTTGCCTGTTTTGAATTGAATGACTAAACTGAAAATCCTTTATCTGGCAACAGCGGCGCCCACAACAGTTCTTCAACTTTTCCATTGGAGCCAATTACCTTCCTCTGCATGCGAATAAAAAATGTATTTGTAATGGAGTATTGATTCATGCAGATACTAAAAGGCTCATAAAACATGTTGGACGAAGCAAAAGTGTTCCAGATCGCTAACCTCACAATAATATACAATATGGGGGAAAAATAGACACGTTTAGACTTTTACTTGTTTCTGTTGTCCTCTGTTTACGAAGGACTTTGGACCGTCCCTGTTGGCTGTTATCTGTTGTATAAATATAACAGAATTTCCATATTTTTTCCATGTTATACTCCATTTTAGGCAGTTTTTCCTCTTGCAAATGAGGCTTAGAGGTGGAAGGTAGAGGATGTTGTCTGTTGCACAGATTTAAATACAAATCTGTTGGCAACCAAAAGCCTGACTTGGCATTTCTTGATGGTTTGAAGAGTTTAAGAGTATATCTGTATGTCTGCACTGTTGCCACCACATGCAGCTGTGAGGATCACACTGGCACTGCTGCTGGAGGTGAGGCAGAGGCCACGCGCCATGTCATACAGAAGAACTATAACTATTGTTTAGTTTGCATTCCGGGCTGAAAAAAAAAGAAGCTTTCTGTGACATTAGCATTCAATGTCCATTAACATTCAGTATTTTCACTTAGACTGAGATGCCTGGATAATTGTTATGCATTTACATATCCTTGGTGGCAGACAGGACAGATTGCTTGTGTAGATATTGCAAAGTCTGAGGCTATATCAGCTCCGGGTGCTTAAGCCCTTATCAAAACAAGCAAGCAGAGTAATGACGTAATTGGCGGTCAATTAGTTGGCACAATGGGGGCGGCTGTATCAATTAGCAATATGCAAATAAGTATTTTATCATGATTATGTAGCCACGCAAAAAGTTTAACTGTTGCCGTTCATGTGTATTGAGCTTTAAAGTGATACTGTAGTATTGATGCAAAAGACCTGGTATTATTAATTTACCTCTAGAGATCCAATTTCACATCAGTCTATCAGATTGTGAATGTTCCTTAACCTGTATCTTTGCAAAAATACTGCACAAGCAGCAGTGAAAATACATTCTCTTCATTCTCAAAGAGGGAGGCTTTGGTTTACATTTGTGACTCTAGGAGCATGACTCCAAACACGGCTCCCGCTCCCTTCTCTTATCATGCTCCTGCAAAACGCGTCTTACATTTGTACTTACAGCAAGACATCCCTGCTTTTATTTACCCAGTGCCAAAAGCAGATAACTGTCTCCAAACGGCCCTTAACATGCTCTCCCAGTGTAATGACTCAGCTAATGACGTTCGTAATGAATGTGCCCCGTCACACAATCAACATAGCTGTGGCTCTTGCAATTATGGACTAACAACAACTCAGGGCAGGGCGATCTTTGTCCATTGTAATGGACCTTGACCCCCTGCAAGGAGCTATGAATGGCGCAGGGCACAAGCAGTCAGCGTAGATGCATGACTGGCAATGAGAGAGTGAATATGGCAATGGGGGGAAAAAAGCTGGAAAACAAGCAGGTTGACGACTTGTGTAAGATTTGTGTCTATATTTTGTCTCTTAAAAAACAACAAAAAAAAAACAAAGTCTGAGCTGCTCTTTCTCAGTTTACATGATGTTTTCAGGCTGAATAGTTACAGATAGGGCCGGGTGAAGGGATTAGTGTTATGTTAATCGGGCTATCTGTGACCTCTGTGACGGAGGTTGCTGGTGTGGCTGGCTTGTTTGTCTATAGGATTATGCACAAAAAACAAACATCTACTGGCTCAATCTCGCCGGAGTTGACAAAGAACCCATCACATTTTGGAGGGGAACCTTGCAAACACTTAATTTTGCAAATTTTGGTTGAAGGAATAACTGAATATTTTTTTCTGGGTACAAACCCTGGTCCCCGTAAATTAATTAAAGTCCTTCCATAACCTGAATATTTATAACCTTCTTATCCTCTGTTTTAAGGGACTATATTGAGGGATCATCTTCTTCTTTTTTCCAGGATCATACATTTAGAAAGAATGAACAGTACAGTCACTGACGACAGCAGTCAAACATAGGAGTTCATGCCATTGTCATTTTCCTGATGTGAGCTATGAGACGCCCTGTTCGCTCATAAACCTTAGCACAGTGTTCGCACATTCTTTTCCAGCTTTGAATCCAAATTAGAGTCACATCTTATAACGAGGTGCATGAAATGCCTTACAGCGGCGTCTCAGAGCTGGTCGGCGGACATTCCAGGGGACCAGTGTTTTAGATCATACCTCGTGAAGTGAAGCGAGAGGTGAAATTAGGCCAGTAAAGCCTCTAAATGTTAACAGAAAGAAAACATGCTAATTGTAATGTCGTAGCTTTGGATGCCAAACCTCAACAGCACATTTTAATAACTTCCAGGAAGCTCCAGAAATATCATACCTACTGGATTCTGTCGTTGAATTATTTTCTGCATACTGTATATGTTACATACATTTGTACGACTAAAATAATGACAAAGTGAGTTGGTTTATCTTCGTGGTGACTACAACTATGAAATAGGAACTCCTATAAAACCATCGGCCCATAAAAGATGCAGTAATGTCTTCTCGAGCTATTAACTGTGTCTACATTTCTTTATTTTGAGGCTAAACAGATGTAAATTCGGATTAAACTAATGATTCGATGAGTTAATGACTTTATTGTCAGGTCAATTAGTGTGAGTAAAACGCCATATTGACTGAGAAATTGTGAGGCAAAAGCATTTTTGACTCAAATGTTAGCTGTAAAAATAAGTGTTTTTATGCACAAATAAAAACAAAGACGGGAAGATAAAGAGGTCTGACACTGTGTGCTCAGTCTAAGAAAACTTTAGCAAAGTGCAGCATGTAATGGCTTGTCAGTTTCCAATAACGGTAATACGCATGCCTTGCTGACTCATAACCAACTCCACATCTGGAGTTTGCTCTAATTTTATCACAGTGTCCACCAAAAAACACAGCCTGGTGTAGCAGGACCAGACTGAAGACCAAAGAGCAAAACTGGAATAGTAAAATTGCATTTTTCAAAAATGAATTGTATTGAATTAATTGTATGGATGAAAAAATGGAATGGGAAATGCACTGCCAACATTCCGTGCATCTTCATAGCAGAAAATAGGTTGCTTCATTTGAGCTTATTTGTGGCTCCTACAAATTTGCCGCTGCAGGTTTCATGCTTTCAGTGTAGAATTAGAGGCGAGGCCCGTCCGCACCTTCTGCGAAACAACCAATCCACTGCTATAACTTCACTCAGCATATGCACATCTGGCTCACAGTGGCAGAAAGACAATCTGACAGCTCACTCCAGCACTACAGCACTAATATTTATTATTTTTATCATTGGATTTGAGTCCACAGATAAAATAAATACTTACCTCATCACCGAGTATGACCTCTGATGGACCCAACCTCTTTTATTTCAGCCTTAGATGTTTGAACTGCATCTCTGGTAAGGTTTAAATAATGTTCTCTATAACCTGTTTCCAATTGGAAGAAGACAGCGAAGTGTGACTCCCACTGTAATGGGAAACAGCTATGTGTCTTCCTTGTGCCAGGTTTAAAAAAAAAAAAAAAAACTGCATAGGAAAAGTAGAGGGCAAGGGGAGAATGTAGAGTAAGGGTCACTCGTGGCCAATAGCCACAAATCAAACCATCATTGTAATTTAAGACCAAACAAATGTTTTCATGAGAAATTGGTGAAGGTGAGGTTGTGCAGTGCACACGATTGGTTAAAGGGATTATTTTTCACACTTTTTCTTTTCATGGGGCTTTTCACTTGCGGTTGTGTGACCCCTGTCATGATAAATCACCTCTTTTGTCTTCCAGCCTCCTGTAATTTGAATCTCACCCGTCACTGCATTTTAAAGTAACGATCTACAGTTTTGTTTTGCTTTCTTTTTTTCTCCCCCCAAGTCACTTCTGAAATAAGATCCTTGTGCAAAGAGCCGAAGAATGAGTAAGTGTTGTTTATGAAGTTTAGAGAATATATTTTAAGGCCAGAACAAAGAATGTACATTGTCATTGATTTAAGGGTATTATTTACTTTGGCTCAAAGGCCAACAGTGGTGGTGATGGGATGATTTATGACATGCACCTCAGCCAGCCAGCAGGGGGCAAATGTGGATTCATTCCTTACATATTGTGGCGCTGTCACTCATCCGGTGGTTCGACCATCCAAACTGGCATCCACTTGTCATCAGTGAACCCCAGCTTGTTAAGGGAATCTTGATATTTTCAGGACACGGTCAGCTGAGAAAGAACAAAAAAGCAGAAAGCCAGAATTAAGTGTCACAAATAAGGGAAGAAAAAAGGCAAAAATTGGTGCCAATTCATGTCAGACGTTAGCACATAATATAACAGTGATTAGATTTGTTTTGGTTTGCAGAGCTTCCACATGGAGGAGGCGTGCTCCTCCCGGCTCCAACCCCTTTTCGCTGTTTGGAAGGAGAGGAAAATGTAGAAATACATAAATATTTCCTCTTTGGGGAAGCCTTGCAAAAACCCAGAGGTCTAGCTGAGAGTGCAAAAAAGAAAGGGAAGGCGAGAGAGAGAGAGAGGGACAGGCTGGGGAGAGGGAGTGAGGAGAAAGGGTGAAGGATTACTTGGGATGAGAATAAGTGTGTGGAGCAAAGCGAGAGCAAAGAGAAGTCTCCTCTACTCTGCCTCTCTGCGGCTATTTGTCAACTCTGCTGCTATCATGGATCCGTCCTCCCTGCAGTCACTCTGAGGGATAAAGTGGGACACCGAGCAGAAACCAGCGACAGACAGACGGGAGCAAAACGCAGCGAAGCTCGGCTGAGGTGACGCTGGACCAAAAAAAAAATCAGTGTGTGGGAGAGCAAAGGCGAAGAGAGACGGGCGAAAAAGGTGGGGGAGTGGAGGTGCCCCGCTCTTCCTGCAAAACCAGAGCGTGAGCGAGGGAGAGGAGAACGAGGAAGAGGAGAGGAGTGGTGAAGAGTTGGAGAAGGAGGGAGAAGAGTCAGCCGGACATGGGGCTCTGCGCGCTGCTCATCATCTGTCTGTCCCAGGCGGAGCTGGGGAGAGTCTGGGCTCAAATGCATCAAGGTACGTCCTGCTTTTCCAGCCAGGTCGCTTCCCGGAGCCGCTGCTTTAACAGACTTTCCTCACAACAGAAGGTCTGGACGCAAAAGCTCGGAATTCTGGGAAAAGAGAAAAAAAAAAAAAATGACCTGAATTCTTTACCACTGACTCCAGCACCAGGCAGGCTTTGAAAGTGTTTTGGACACTTTTTTGTGTGTGACGGTGTGTGTGGGTGTGTGTGTGTGTGGGGGGGGGCTGTATTTGCACATGTGTGTGTGAAGCTAACAGGTCCCATGACATTTCCCCCTGTCAGTCTCAGGAAGCACATGAAAGGCTCCACGTACGCCTGGACTCCGTTAGGGTCCAAACAAAGTGTTCACTCAGTGGAGGATGATGATGTGATCGGAAATGCTGCGCTTTTGCGGTGAACCAGTTTCTGCAATTACGATTTCGGGCCTTTCTTTCAGCGGGGGTTTTATGAAAAAGTATTCAACGAGAGCAGCAGCTGTCTGGAGAATTTACTCAAAAAGTTTCTGTCGCTCCTCACCTTCCTCCACTTAATCTCAGATTGGCATGGCAGAGCTTCTGGGATGGGGGCGCAGGATGCCGTACACACTCCGTAGGTGTGCCTGTATGTGTGTATGCGCATGTATGTATTTTGGTTCTCCTTGGAGATGTATTATTTTTAGCCAGTCCCCGTTCTTTCGCTGCTGCTCCTCCTCCGACAATCAGCGATGCTCCACTTTCTCTGGCCTCTCCTGTGGTCCCAGTTCCTCTGATCGGGGCCCTCACTCTGCAGAGGACAAGCGGAGACGATGCGCCCCCACACTTATATAAGACCGCTCGCCGTCCAGCAGAATGTTGGTGCTCGTCCACGCCTCTGAGATGTGATTCACCGCGGATTCTGCGTCCTTGTCACTCACACATCTGTACAAGCAGGGTGTCAGTACGTAAAGGGCTGAATTCTTTTCCCACAGCCTGTTAACCTCAATCTCATTTCTGCCGTCGCAGCCGTCAGCTGACAGCAGAAAGTGGCACAGCTGCTTGCTGAAACGGGCGGTGATCTGTCAGATGATTGTTTGCTTCTCTTCGATGCTGTGTTAGAAGTGAACAGATTTTGCTCTGCCTCTTAAATGACATCTGCAGGCACCTGTGTTGGGGCTCTGTTTGCAAGGTTGTGGGGAAAGTTTTGCCCTTGATATTTTGTGCCACAAAAGCTTTCAGAAGTTTGGCGATATTAAAGTGTGGATGAATGTTCACTGGCTGATTTGCCTCCTGGCAACACATTTAGAAAACCTCTCATAAACTCATAGTTTCACTGAAGAGGGCTCAATTTCATCTTCATCGAAGGGGTCTTTAACATACATCTTTTACAAACAAGCAAGTAGAGGCATTTATTTGTTGTAAAGAATTTCAAAAGAGCCCCAAGAGCAATAGTGAAAAAAGCCAACAAACAACTGGGGACTTTGTTCTTCCAACTATCGGCTCCCAACCAGCGTGTTAAATGTGAGTTAGTATGTCGGATTCTTTTGACAACTTTGAAACATGACTGAACAGTGATTTTAAGCACCATTAGAATTATAGAGAGCAAAGGTTAAATCGTTTTTTATGGCAAATTAATTTTCATAATAAGATGATTGTTGTATGAAGTTTGGTTGATAAATAGATCACACACACACAACTAGTCTCTCTTTGACCCAGAAGGTCTTTTAAACAGGATGGCATTTCTGATGATGGACTGCACTGAGTGGTCTCGGTGGGCTTTAATTACAGACACATGACCTAGATGAGCTAAAAAATGCCAAGATACACACAATATTTTCACAAGTTATTTCTGTTTTTGTACCATGAGATTATGTTCATATTAATTTTCATGGATAAAACCCACATTTCTGTCTCTGTGGATGCTTGTGCTTTAACTTGAGCACTCGAGGAGCTCTGTGATGACTCACTGAAACTACATAAGACTGACTGAGTGATTTTTTTATTAAATATTTTTGAGGGCCCGGGGCTACACCATTAATCTGGATGAAACCTAAGAAAGGCAGACTCCCATTCTACAACTGGAACCGTTTGGGTGAAAATCTAGAATCCAAACCTCAAATTGCTGATTTCAATAAAGACACTTGAGGAACTATTATGCATCTCGTCATGTGAAATGTGAAAACAATTGAAACCTGACTTGTGAAACAATCTGGAAAATGTAACAGTCATCTCCTGCAGTCTCAGCATGGAAGATATAGATCAACACAACAACAAAAGTCAGCTCCAAATGTGAGATAACACAGCATAATTACACCTTAAAGATTAACCATCAAACATTATCTAAACTTAAAGGTTCATCCATTAGTCCAGATTTATCTAGATGCCACATTTTCCTTTTTCCCCCCCCGTAGTTTATCACTCCAGCTGCCAGTGTTTCGGATTTTGTGTTATGGTTACTGCTGCTCCTCCGGCTGTGACGTGCCAAATGGCTTCCACCCACGCCATACGCTCTTCGCTGCTTTAACACAGATCACCCTCTTCAAACCCAACCACAATAAAACCACTTTACCACATTACAATCACACACGCTGACATATACGGCTGTAACCTCGCCTTATGATCGCTGTTCCATTAATGATATTCTTTTTGGGGGAAACCTTGCTAATCATTGTCCTGAAACGACACGGGGAAACTGGAAGACTTTGCATCTTGAGGTTTTGTAATCTCTGGATCTCCCGTAATGTCTTTGGGCAGCACTAATGGTTCTTTATCTTCTGCACATCTATCTCTGCAGCAAAGATGTTGGCCTGCTGCTCCCCTTTTGTTGGCCTTCAAGATATTAGCTCCCCCCAAGCAGCACATGCCTCACACCCTTAATGCAGCTTCGCCTGAGCCTGGCCTTCAAAACCCGTTGCTTTTACCAAGATGAAATAAGAGGAAGAGATGAAGAAGTCAATTTCAGAGGAAATTTGTTTTTCTAAAAGCTTCACCCAGCTGAGCAGACTGGAAAATCATCAGCCTTTGTCTCGGCTGAGGAGCATGTCTTTGGTTTCTCTCTGCTCTCAGGTTGTTGTCGAGCCTTCAAAGGCTCCTATAAAATTGTACAAATGTTGTTTCTTAGGCGCCATCGAGTAGAAGAGAATCATTTGGGCTCAAGGCCACAGAGTTGCTGGAGGAGCAAGAGATGACGGAAGTAGGACATAGATGTGTGGGAGACACTTATGGCATGACTGAATGAAATCCGTGTACAGTGTGTAACAAGCTGAAAATTCTGCATCCTCGTTGATTCCATCTCCTAACACCCACTAGATTTGTGGTTGCTGCAGAACCATAAGAACTGGGGGGGAAGAGCGGCTTCCTTCCCATTCAGGTCCACGCACTGCAGGGTACGTGTCGTCCACCAGCGTGAAATCTGACATTGTGTGAATGCTGGGATAGAAACCGGAGCTAAAAACAGTCCACACGCTCTAAAAGATGTGGCTGCCGCATGTATAAGAAGCTGATTTCTATTCACAGGATGTCACATCTGTCATCTAAGCCAGTGGATTTTTAGGCTCTGTTTCAAAACCACCAGGACATTTTTTGTGCACCAGTGTGCACATTCTCCGCGCAGGTTCCACATGTGCCTGCCAGACCCGGTGAGATTGTGCCTAGCTTAACTCCAAGACCGTTTGCAAAGCCCGGCCCACTCGTGAACTCTTTTTAGCCCTTCTTCGTTGGACCTTCACCAACACGCAGACAGGAGGCCAGGATTTTTAGACGGCCCAGGAAAGAACAACACTTAAAATGTTTATAGAAATCTCGATGTTACCCAGTTAAAATAAAGGAGGGGGTCAAATATAGCGCGACCACATGGTGATAGATCTGCATGTTCTGCACGTTCAGTGTTTCTCCTCCTCCTCCTCCTCCTCCTTCAGCCTGCTGTTTGACGCCTCCTCATCTGTTGAAAACGCTGCCAATCCGACCCAATTAGAAGCCTTCTGTTCCGAGGCTGTGAAAATAGCTTTCACAGCATCGTAATCAAACAAGATCCCACATTAGAACCATCTCCCTTGTAGGTCAGACTCAACCTCTCTGCATTACTTTCTCTTGTTTCCTTTAATGTTTCCAATCTCTTAATTGTCTCCTATTTGTTTGAATCTTTCTTTGATTTACTCGGATTACGAACATTCCTCAACTACTAAAATACTCACAAACATCACGCCCATCACACTCTGATGTTATTCCAAAATCCTGCCTTTAATCTGCACCAACAAGTCCTTTGAGGCTACGGAAGGCTTTTGCAGGCGCTTTACTCAAGTATTGCACTAGCAGAACAAGTAAAGGTTTCATACTGATTCTGTTCTGCACTCATAACAATAATGTAGCATCTAATAAAGTATCTTATTCCATGTTTATGAACTTTTTATTAACTCTAAATGGGAAGACTTGAACATACTTGGTGGAGGTTTACATTATCCCATCATATCCATTTTATCCCCCCTTAAGTTGCCATTATACAGCAGTCATTTTTTGAAACATTTTACTTCTTGTTATTTTACAGTATATTTCAGTATTGTTTGAGCTACTCATATTTGTTACTGTGATTACTAGCACACACACGTCAACATGCCTTTGAAGTTATATCAATATACAAGTTATATTTAGTAATGTTCTGACTAAAAATAACAGGTCTTGGTTGTGAATATCACTGGCATTAAACAACTCCATGATCTCATTCATCATTTTTCATAATTCCGACTGAAGGACAGCAGACATCACATCCTGCTGAATGAATGATGGCTTTAACGAGTTTCCCTCCAGGATTTAGCTTTCATTTAACCTCAAGATCAACAGTGAATCTGGCCAGATGTTGAGTGACAAAGCAGCCATTCATCTGCCTTTATCCCAAACGTGTTAGACAGGGTCGTGTCCACGCCACCAAACCTTTTCCACACTTCCTATTGAATGTGGAGCTTCGCACACAAACAATGACAGACCAAAGGTTCTTCCTCCAACTGATGCAAAAGGTTGACGCATAAGCTTCTCAGATCCCGCTTTGTCGGAAAAACAAAAAGCTCACGAAAATAGACATGAATGTGTCCACGCACTTTTGGCCGTGTAAGGTAAACACAAAGGTCGTTTGTCGTTCCACCACTCAAGATGTTCTCCAAGGACAGTGAAAAAATACAAACACCACCCACCTATGATCTGCGGAGCAGACGTGCCGCCCACACGGGTCAGAGTGGTCAGCCGGGACGTGAATACACACTCATCAAAAACAGCTCCGTAAGTTTAGTGTGCACTTCACAACAGTGGCGCGGAGGGAAGAGCAGGTCAGGCCAAAACAACAACAAAACATGGATCTATGAATGAGAGGGGAAAAGCACAATGCACATGTGTGTATTTCCCCGGGCATTTGGAGTTTA
This sequence comes from Mullus surmuletus, assembly GCA_903171835.1. Classification (NCBI taxonomy): domain Eukaryota; kingdom Metazoa; phylum Chordata; class Actinopteri; order Syngnathiformes; family Mullidae; genus Mullus; species Mullus surmuletus. Next base: position 76,703 of record CAESWR010001740.1, read on the forward strand.
TTTTTGTGTATGAGTTATTGCTCCAAGTCCTCAAAACATGGTTTGGGTTTTCTGCCGACATGTCTGCTTATTGATGAGCCAAATTATGGTCACCAACAAGGAACAGATGTGACCACAATGTTAAAAAGAAACCTTTCAAACCCCCTTGTAAAAGTTTCTTTTTGCTATAATATTTTAGATCTCCGTTCGCACCACTGAGACATAAAATTAAGAGGATAATGATATTTAGCTTCGCAGTAACCCACATTAATAATTCATATCTGAACTCTATGTACAGCCAAAAGATGCTGACAGTGTGAAGAACTGACAGGAAAAAACAATCTGTGTGTTCGTGAAGTTTTGCCGAGTGAGATCTGGACGTCACGTGCCGACGTGCTCAGTAACTCTGACGTCTGTCTCGGTGCAGGCGGCGAGCTGAGCAGGAGGGAGCAGCCGACGCCTCGCAGACACAGAGACGCCCGGCAGGCTGAGGGAGGAGTCGACATCAGCCCCCTGCCTGACAACCTGACCCGCATCGTGGTGAGACCCCAACCCGCTGCTCATCTTCGCCCCCCTGCACTCACACACAGCTCAGATAGATGTCACAGATGATTGGGAAATCATCAAGAACCCCAACTTTAAGACAGAATGACCAGTTTGGTGGCGACCTCTCCATCTCTACTTCTATATCCTATGAGGGCTCGGTTTGTGGTTAGGTGTTCCATGCTAAAGTAAAGCCCTGAAAAATGGGAATCTAATCTCACAGCTGTCATTGTCAAACTTCTCTCTCCGCACACATACTTTTGGAGTCGCTTCATCACCAACAAAACAAGGACTTTGGAGGTGTTTGCGCCAAACATGAACATTATCACTGTGGCTTCAATGTTCAGGAAGAAAACATGCTCAAAGTAACTGCAAATGAATCAGAAAAGATGTGATGCTTGTCAAAGGAAAGATTCGATGGCCAGAGCAGATATTTCTGGATCGGACTGAAGTTAACCAAGCAGGAAACAGCTAACAGGGTTTCGAGGCAGGCTCATCAGCTGCATGAATGTTCCAGGTTATTAGAGAGCAGAGAATGTGTGGGCTGCAATGAAGCCTTCAGTCACTGCAGTATCTCAAAAGGTCACTTGAGGTTATCATTTTTATTGCGAATCTTGACAAACTAGAGGATTAGAGGAGGAAGTGAACATTTCAACTCTGAGCCCGGAGCACGAGTTCACGTCATGGTTTCTGTCAGGTGCCTTTGTTCTCTAATATTTTCCCTCCGTGACCTCTTGGTTCTGTGTGTCTGAGTCTGTAGGATGAGGTTTTCCTTGTCTCCTGTCCCAGACTCGTCTTTGAATCAGCTTCAGTACAATTCAACCCAAATAAATTGTGTTGTTTTTTTTCCCTCCTGCTACACTGCAAATTGGAAACAGATGACGTCCTCGTCCTGCCAACTTCCAGTGTTTGTTTTAGCATGGCCGTGCATGAGTATTAGAGCTCTTGCCCGTGAGTTTGTGTGTGAGAATGACTCACTTGGACAAGATCACAAGTTGCTCTGGTGTGCTGCCGCCGCCGCCGCCTCTTTAGGGTTGGGTCTGATAATGTTCCCCGAGACCCTCCACATCTTTCCCACTGAGAATCTCCTCAAGAGTCTCCATGTAAGACAAAAAAAAACCAAAGTGCACGATTGTTAGCATCTCCTCACACAGAAATCCCTCAGCATCCTGTAGAAAACACCGCCTGGCGTCAGGCAGCGGAGATGGGAGGAAAGAAGTGGGTCATGGGCTGTATGTGGAGCAGCTGGAGAGGCAGCGAGAGCACTGCATTTAACTGCTCCACTTTCTGAGCCCACACTAAACCCCAGAACCATTGCTCTCTGTCACCTTCAACTGTGGCAGACATTAATAATGCCATCAAGAGACGCATGTTGTCAGCGCGTCGCGTGTGTGGTGTGTAAATAGCTCCCCCTAGTGGAGCTGCACGGACAGAGACGGACGCTCAGATGCTGTGACTCACAACCTCAAAGCAATAGAATCAGAACTACTTTATTAATCCCAAGAGGAAATTGCTTTTTGTTGTAACATCTCCAACTCAGGTGTCAAGTAAAACAATATAAAGATACAAATTTTCTTTGTTTTTTTGGGTCATTTTGATAACATTGTTTATCCTGCTTTTATTTTTTCCTTGCACAGCTAAGTTGGTTAAAATGAAGTTGGTTAAAAAATAATGTATTCTTATTATTGTTAGTGCATCCATCTTTTTATCGATCTATCTATTTTCTAATGCGTGTCCCCCTTTTCTCTCAGGAGGACAACCAAAGATATTACAGATGGTCGAGTTTTGGTCCAGCAGACAGACGGACTGAGGACTTGTGGGTGGATTTGAACTCCCTGCACAAGA
>CAESWR010001740.1:91990-106044 GCA_903171835.1 Mullus surmuletus
GGGAGTACGGCTGCGTCTGGAAGATGAGCACGTCTTTGCAGTGATTCTGTGACGGCGCCCTGAGGACCGCCACCTGAAAACACAACACAGGAGGGACGAGCACAGGACAAAAACAGTCATTTTGCTGTAGCGACAGTGTTGAAAAAGTATGAAACTATATCATAAATGGTACATTGCCAAATATGGCATAAACACCTCGTCATTTCTCTTGTAATCTGTGAGCAAACGCACTCCCCCCGACCCCGGCTTTGCATAGTTTTAAATATCGACTGTTAGAATGTCGACCCAGTTGCCTCTGTGCGCTCAGTGCTTCCTGGCAGAGGAAGCAGAGCCAATCATACGAGAACTGTAATTGCAGGCTGAACCCACATTCAAAAATAATCCCTCTTTGGAGTCAAAATATTTTTCGAACCATTATCACCAAAGAAAGGATGTTCACTCGATACCTTTGATTGAACTACTTCAAAGTTCTGGAGTGAGTCAGAGAAACATGACGGGGTGATAATTCCTGTTCTGCCTCCGACTCTCTGGGCCCATTCGTTACGTGTCATTTGTTGCTTTGTGAGAAATCATTCACCACACAAGCATGGCTCATACTTGAGCCCTTAAACCACTTAAGCTTTATGCAACAGCTTCCACTGATAATTAATAGTCCTTATAGACTTCAGCAGTTACATAGGTTGTAATGTTTTCACTAAAGTTTGCAAAAATCCTAAAAGAAGCAGATTATCCTGCAAATTAGTTCCCGTGAAGCTAAAAATACATCTCTGGAAATGTCAAGTCCACAACATTGCAGAAATCCTTTATAAGAGATATTTTATTCCTGTGATTCTAAAACAAAGAAAGAAAAAAAACCTGGGGCAGGAACGAACGAATCACATACCGAGTCCATGAGGATGCAAAAGGTGCTGCTTCCCCCGAAGACGATGACATCATTGTCGTTTCCCAGGCAGGCTGAGTGGCTCACCCTGGGGAGGCAATTCACCGGACAATATTAACAACATGGAGCCTCAGGTTTGTCACAGAACAACATCAGTGGCCGCTTTTAACAGCAAGATCAGGACACAGACGTCAAGTTCCATCCAAGTGTTCATTTCTCCTGAGGCAGCACTTGTATAATAACCGAGGAGCACAAAGCACTCCAGCACTCCTCAACGTTTGCTCCACCTGGGCTTGTCCTCGTGTGGGTGCCTCATCTTGGTCCACTCTCTCTTGAGCGTGTTGAACTGCCAGGCATCATCTGCAAGAAGAGGTTCATGACCATAAGAGATTACAAAGAACACAACCAGCCGTGACAATTTTCAATGTTTGGCAAAAAAAACAAAAAAAAGGGTCCATTACTCAGAGGGTTTCCATCAGTGCTCAGGCCTCCGAACACAAACAACGTGTGATCCGAGGTGGACGTCATGGTGTGCATGGAGCGGCCCAGAGGCGCACACAATGAAGGAACGTCACTGCAGAGGAGACGAATGGTGAAGCATTTGAGAGAAATTAACCCAAGTACTGCGTTTGAGAGAACTTACAACTGAGTCCAGGTCCAGGTGTCCAGGTCCAAGCAGAACAGGTCCAACTCGGCAGTTTCCTGAAACATATTTTTGCCAGGTTAAAACCCTCCAACCATGTATTTATTTAGCATTTAGCTTTAGAAAGTCATATTCTGAGAAGGTTTTTGTAGCCGTAGCGTTTCCTTCCCCTGATGCCACTGGATAAGATCCATGCAAGTTCCTGTTCATTCAGAAGGTCTGGATGTGGGTCAGGTCAGGGTGCACTCAAGTCACAACTTGCCTCCAAATTTAGAGAACTGTTTTTAGTGTGTGCATGAGGGCAGGAATTGGATCTTCAAAACAGGAAATGACCCTTCCCCGTCACAAAAGTTGGAAACACTATTGTCTCAAAAGATCACACTATGCATTCAGATTTCCCTCGATTGAAACCCGAGGTCGCCGAAACCACGAAGCTCAAGGCCGCGAGTGCAGGATGACATGAGGAGTCCAGACATTTCTGGGAAAATCTGCAGGAACGGTGGCCGGCCGACTCACCACGCCTCCGGAGACGTAACCTTTGCTGCCCAGGACAGCGGTGGCATGGCAGCCTCTGGGCGCGGGAGCAGGACCCTGGAGAAGAGGGAGCAAGTGGTCCATCACAAGGAAGAGTCTTCAAATGTAGAACTACAACGGGTTGATCCGCCAATTTTGTTGCGATACAACCAATGACAGCACACTCTGCCCATAAAGTCCTCTATAAATAAACTCTAGGTGGACGAATGGGACATTATTGAATACAAGTGGTTTCCGGATTTGGCTGTGTTTCCATTTGCAGTTTTAAAGAGTAAAAGTTGATAAAGATGTAAGGCAAAGTAAGCACGTTGATTTTTTCTTGACGTGACCGTGTCAGTGTAGCGCGTCCCCAGACAATAAAACACAAACAAACACGAAGCACCACCGACCTGAGTCTCTGGGAGGCTCCAAGTCGACGTATGGACGTCAAAGACGTTGACTTCGTTGGTCCAACCCCAACACCTGAATAATGTGTCTCCAATCGTTATCTACAGGAACACATTGGGATGTTAATAAAACAACAACAAAAAAAGCACCTCTTTGCACATGTCAAGCTACCAGTGAAATGTGTAAGAATTTTTCTTGAAATATACAGTTTGATAGGTTAGTTTCCCAGAGCCAGGATGGGGCGGGGGGGGGGGGGGGGGGGNNCTGCCAAGGCCAAGACTGATACGCTGAAGGTCCTGTTGGCTCGTCTTCTTTTGTTTGGCGCCGTTTATCAGGGTGTGACGATGCAATTCACATGGTGTTTGTAATGTTCTTCATAATGTTTGCACAAAGTTTCAAAGCCACGCTTGCATTGCTACAAGGAACGACTCCGCTTTTAACCTCGATCCCTTTAGTCCAGTTTACCGCTCAAGTTTGTTACCATTTTGGAGTATTCAGAGCTAGATTAAAAAAAATAGCTGGAGGAAACGATTGTTAGTTGATGTGTCAAGGTCTTGTTATTTACCCAGGACATCTCCTCAACTATGAAGCTCGATGACATCGTGTTGCGCACCTCACCGATGGTCTTGCATCCATATCCACCAAAGTAGATTAATCTGTACCAAGGGAGCAATGATCACCGTCCATTCACATACAGAACTCGAAACCAACTTCCAGTGCATCACAGTGCGTCTGCATGGTTTAACTGGGATTCTGTCCACAAACCTGTCTCTGTTTACCCAGCTGGAGTGTTTGTTTCTCGGCGACGGCGTCGTTCCCTTGGTTTCAGTAACCTTCTTCCATGAGTAGCACTGATCTGTGAGGTCAACGCTGTACATCTAGGAAGAGGATTTCCCATCAGCAAGGAAACACCGTAACCTTACGTTAACGTTGCCAGAGCTCAATATTTGCGGCACCAATTGTCCTGCGTTCGTCATCACAGGGTATTTATAGTTCAAAGGAAACGCCCAGGACTTTTAAATAGAGCTAATTGCTGCCAAAAAATGTTGCGTTTGTCAATAACTCACCTGGTTTGTGCATCCCACAGAGTCGCATCCGGCAAAAATGTACAGAGTGCCGTTAATACAAGAACCACAAGAGCCTGACAAGTCCGGGGGGACGTCTCCAGTGATCCCCCTTCGCTCCCTGCCATGACGACAGACAAAAAGGAGAGAACCTTGAAAATGTTAACACGCCTCTCACACACCCACGCACACACACACACCGGCTGATCTTAATCCCTGAAAACCTCAGACGCTCCGTTCAACCACGCAGTGCTTGTGCAGGACTTGTTTGTTTGTAGCATCTATAAACCACTTTATCAAAAACACACTCCAGGCCAACACATGCTCATGTCAAGGTGACACTGCTCATCTTGGCTGATAAAAGCAAATGCAGAGTAAAGTCATCTAATCTCACCACATCCCGCTGTCCAAATCGCACAGCCATATCTCGTCACTAGGCAACATGATGTCCTCGCCTGCAGTTACCTGTCAGGGTGGGAGACACTCAATGCATTTACACGCTTCTCACAATCCCAGTTTATGTCCAAGTCGGGTTTGTGAGAGAAGGACGTCGAGTTCAGGCAGAATTATGTACACAAAGTCAAAGGTGTTGATATTTCAAACAGGAATGGCATTTTAAAGTATTTAACAGAAACAAAATGTTGAATCTGGGAAAGGGTGATGTGAGGTGAGGGGGGGGGGGGGTTCTGTTAATCAATAGCTGCTCCCTCTACAGATTCTGCAAAGCCAATTCGGAATATTTAGGCCCATTTGAACGATGAGCATCAGCCTTTGGACTTCGGACCTCGTGTATTTCCCAAAAGCCCCTTTAATTCACTGCGCACAACGGATTGTTCAGTCAAAATTAAAAGTCCACAACAGAGTATTTATGCAGGTGGGCTTTCAGCAGCAGCAGCAGCATCTTACCTGGAAGCCCCCCCACACGAACAGCGTGCTGTCGTGGACAAACGCCGTGTGGCTGCTCCTCTCCAACCGGCGCGCCGGCGCGTCTCCGCCCGCAGCCGCCATGCGTAAAGTCCCGGTGCGTGTGGCTCCGAGAGCCGCTGCTCACATAAATACAGGTTAAAAAACGAAACGAGGAGGAGGAAGAGGAGGAGGAGGAGGAGGAATGCTGCTGATCTGCTTCTCCGGCTGAGCAGGAATGATGGCGAGACGTGTTTTTCAGGCTTGTCCCCGCGTTACTCCTCCCATCACGGTGATCCGCGCTTATGCAAGTGCGCTCCGACCGGGAACCAACGCAGTCCCGCCGCCTCCAGGAAGCTCCAACCTCCGGGAAATGTCATGAGCCGAGAGCTTCGTGTGTGATGGAGATGGAGTTTCTTTGATTTTTATTTATTGTTTGTCACTGAGCACAGAGAGCATCGTGCCAAACAACAACAACAACAACAGCTGATGCGGCGCAGCTGAGGCTCATCACGGGCCGCTCATCATGACGTGAGGAGCCGCACCTGCGCTGGACAGTGACCCCACCGTGACCCCACCGTGACCCCCGAGAAAACAAACCTGCAGTTCAATGGTCAACTTCACAACTTTCTTTGTGCTACTTTTCATCCAATGCATGACCCCGGCTTTGACCTCTAAGATTTTTTAATTTGAGATTAAAGCCACATTTTTGACTTTAAACTGCGTGTATTAACACGTTTTGGAAGCTTTGATCATCATTAAAGTATTCTAGCTAATTTCATTAAAAAATGTGTCCAATATCTGGATAATATCATCAACGCAGCTACAAGAAACAAAGCTGTTTAATCTAGACTTTCTTTACAATGAGGTTGTGTCACGAAAACAATGTTTATGGCAGGAAGAACAATTTGATCGTCCATATTATATCTGTTCTAAAATAAAAGTTTGGAAAGACTTTGTAATGGACACACTGTAATGGAAAAATGCACTGTAGATTAACAGTTTGAAAAGAAAAATGTATATATAATCTTGACTGCCATGGCTTTCTTTAAGGCATGGCAGTCCTTATCATGGTTGTCTTCTTCTATAGCACATGTGATATCCAAGTGTTTTGCACGGACAAAAGAAAAAGGACCAAATGTTAAACACATTTGCAAGTCTGTGAAGACATGTCCACATTTCAGCAGCACAGGAGCTAAAGGCAGCTCCACTATGTTTAGATTTAATTCTAGGAACAGCCACTAATCCCGAAGCAGCCAATCTGAGACGACTGGAAGGTTACTACTGTGCCGGGATAATATCTCATAAGTATCCAGGACTTAAACCAATACATTAATTATGGATAAGTGATAGTGACGCTGACGCCAATATAGAGATCTGAGAAGTGGAGTTATTTAAGAATGTAAACAGCTCAATATATTCGCATGTCATCAACATATGTGGTGAAATGTTGCTTAATATTGGGAAATATAGAACTAATCCGGCAATCAAACCTTGCAGAACTCTGTTATAGTTATTTGAAGTTGTTGTTTAAAAATCTGACTTCAGACATAGTAATCCTTTGTATGCTGTAAAGGCTAAAAGCATAATTCAGTTGGCATTTGTATAGTATTTGACACTTGGACTGTGGCTGATGGTTTGTTTTTTCATTCACATATATTCTAGCAAGGAAATAACAGTTATTGGTGTAGATTTGAAGCTGATTAGTGAAATTTATAGAGCGAGGTATTCAGCAACTGTGGTCACAGCATAACTAAAACAGTTGAGAAGACGTCAAATCCATTTAAATATCAGGTGATAATCCATATCTGGTCTCATGACGCCGTTTAAAAGTCACTACAACAGGGAACCGGATATGACACAGACATTTATTCAATAACAGCCATGTATACATCGTACGTGAAAAATGAGATGACAATAGAAAGTACAAACCAGAACAAGTATTTTGCCGCTTGCAAGTGATATGTTGTGCACGTATCGGATGTTTTTGATTCAATTCAATTTTGTTCTCTGCAGATCCTGGCAAATCACGTCTGCAAATCCGTAGTTCAAATGCTAGTTTCAATGCAGGTTTGTTTGCTCGCTTGCTTGCTTGTTTGGAGATGGCACCTTGTAGCAGAGGATATTGCAGTTAAAATATAAATTCATTATAACAGTCAAAGCTAAGTGCAAATACGCAAAAATGTTTTTGCCCCCCCCCACAAAAAAAACAAAACAAAAAAAACCCAAACATTATTTGCACAAATATGCTTTGGACATTACCGTGTCATTTACTTCAGGGACTGACTGAAACCCGTCTCGTGCTCCTCTCTGAAAAACAAGACATTCCGGAGCCGTGTCGTCACACCATGTGCTTCAACATACGTTTTAAGGTTGTTAAGAAAAATGTAAAACTGAATTGATAGTTTAAGTTAAAAAAAAAAAACATTCCATAAAGTCTTATAGGCGATTGATTTTTTTTTAACCCTTTACAAAAAACAGAATTTAATGCAGAAGTGTAGCTTCATCCAATGCTTATGGCAATTAAATATAGCAAAAGTGATTCGGCGATGCTTTTTGGCCCTGTACGAGTGACACACAGGAAAACAGTGTGAAGCAAAGGCACAATCAAAAATCTGTTGATCAGAGTTTTTTGAAGTGGCTCGTTATATATTTATTTTTTCACCCAACCGCACTCTTGTATATTATGTTTTATATACACATAAAAACAAATGCTTTTACTGTACAACTCTGATAAACATGATGGCTGAGAGCTTTGTACTCGACAGTGAGACAAACTAAAAACCCATAATGTAAAATGAACATGGAGACCCTTATTATTGTCTGAGACTTCTGTTAACGCCGTGGCACGGATCACAGGTCAGAGAGGTATTAGAGTCAGTGGTCAGTAACAGCTGGATGCAATGTCAGCATCGTGTCAATAAATTAAGCCTCTGAATTAGTGCAAGAGTGAAGCTACTGCAGCATGTGTGGCTCTTACACACTCATCGTCCTATTCTAGTCAGGTTTGGAAACAGAAAAAAAAAAAATCCCATCCATAATTGCACTTGAGGTTGCTTCATGTAAAATCTAGATTGCTGTTATTTTCCTTTTCCTTCCTGAAAGAAGACGACCCTGCGCGCCCGGACATCCTGGCTCGGCTCAGTCGTGTAGATCCCGCTCAAGGTATTTTTTCATTCTCAGGCAGCGCGGACAGGCGAGCTCAGCAGCCTTGCAGGCCGAGTGAAACACAGCTTTACAATCTTTACACCTGGATCAAAGGGAATGGAGTGTTAAATGTTTGCCTAATCCCTTAAAAAAACATTATTTGTGCATATCCCATCAGCATGATATTTTGCAGCCCTGAATGTGAGATTAATACGTGGGACCGGAGCTGGAAAATGAAGGGACAGCGGCGGTCTAACGTACCTGGTTGTGCTCTCAAACTGAAAGGGGAAGATGATGTCATTGGTGTGGCATATCTGGCAGATGAAGCCCCGCTGAGTGCACAGGTCACAGTTAAAGACGTGGGTGGAGGCATACTGTGAAAGTGAGTCCAGGAAGGGTGTGTATTGGTCTTCTGCTATCTGGAGTAAAAAAGAAAAGTGTTAGCGATGCTCCAAAATCGCAGATGACGAGCTCAACATCAGTCATGGCAGCAGGATACCTGGCGTAGGTCCCTGACACTGTACAGATGGCTCGACTCCAATAGATATGCGCGCTGCTCCATTCTGATTTAGAAAATAAATCGTAAATGTATGGTAAAAATATACATACGCATGAATGTGGTGGCTCACAAAAAGAAATGATTACTCACCGAGCTTGAAGTGTCTTGCTGGCTCCACTGCGGCAGGTGAGCACATAGTCGCCCAGGAGGCGGAGCCTCTGCCGCTCGCTGTGGGCCTGAGCCACCAACTCGGCGTGCTTCAACAACTCCGGATTCAACTGCTCCAGGTTCAGCAAAGGCTCCTGCTCCACCTGAGCCAGCAGCCACAGAGCCTTCCTTGACACCTGCGCACAAATCACAGAGTCAGACTCAGCGGCAGCTTCAATCCAACATCTGTTGATTTGCATGAAAAAACATTTGTTTGTGTTCGTGGCAGATGTACCTCTCGCTGTTTCAGGTCCCAGTTGTGCACCATCCGGGAGGGGATGATGGTTGTGTCACCACGGTGACAGGAGTCGCAGTAGTACTGGCCTGAGAACTCGCATAATCTGGCTCTGCCTCGGGAGGGCCCGATCTGCTTGGGGCAACCTGCATGCAGGAAGGAGTTTTTAAAAAAGGTTAGGCTTTGTTGAGAGAAATACATTTGTTCTAATCTGTCCCCCAGATTTTAATGGGTTCTGCCTTTACACGTTACACCTCTAGGTTTCAAGTTTATCTCCTAACAAACCTTTGACCAGGACATTTTTTAAACGTCAATTATCACTACAGGACAAAAACAGAATGATTTTAGGCAAATACATTCGCTACTGCACACATTTGCTTTGCAAAACCTCTCTATATCTGAGCCTTTGTATTTCTATTTACTTTGCTCTTGCATTTAGTCTATGTTTTTATTATTCACTCCTGTTTTTATAAAAGATTAGGGAATAAACTTGATTCTGACTGCTCAAATGAGCAACTACAGCTATAGTTGCTGAGTAACAAAATCACACCGGCCAGCGATTTCTTCCTCTCTTGCCTTATCATAATAAATATCTGATAAAAAATGAGGAAATGACACAGCTTGTCTAACTGCAGTTTTGTGCACACAGTAACTGGCCCACATTTCTAATGCACGGTGGAACCAAGAACTGTTTTCTGAACACTTGCCAGAAAAGTTTTGCTCAGCAATGATTTGATGAAGCAAACCTGACCTGCGCATTTGAAGCTCTGTGTGTCGAGCCCCTTCTCCGAGGGAACGGTGCATAGATGAGCCAGCAGCGCTCCGTCCTCTTTCAGTCTGTGCTGAACCAGCCTATAGAGATTCCCAGCCAATCCCTGTCCCCCCGCCGGCACCTCCTCAGAGGCCCCGTCCTCCCCGCTCTCCAGGTACGAGTCCAGGGCCCCGCGGATCAGAGCCCTCCAAGAGCGAGCCTCCTCTGGGGTCTCTGCCCTGAGTCGGAGCGTCTCCCTCACGGTCAAGAGTTTGAAAAAGGCTGGTCCTCCTAAAGAGACATCGGGAACCACGTCTCGGATCTCCTCAATCAGGTGGGTCAGCCGCAGAAGTTTCCTTCCGTCCTGCACCCGGAAGCCTTTCAAGGCCTCCAAGGACAGAGAGAAGACCAGAGGCACCCACGTCCGAGTGTCGGGGTCCGTGGAAAAATACAGCACCGCTTCTTTGATGGCGTCCGTTTCCAAGTCGGCTGTCCGAGTCCAGCTGAATTCTTGCGGCGGTGACGTCTCCTGTCCTCCACCCGCCGCCGTATCTGCAGAAGCCGAGCGTCGCTCCGGGGTGGAAGGGGCGGAGGATGGCGACGACACCGTGCGATCGTCCACTCCGTTCTCACAGGACGGCTGCAGCACCTCCCACTGCTCGTCCGCCTGCGACGCCGGCCGACACTTGTTGACGGCCTCCACGATGCAGTCCACCCAGTCCTCGGCTTCGTCGCGATTGGCCGCCCGCAGGTACAGGCGCTTCCCGGGGAAGGCCAACTCGAAGCGGCCTTCGGGCAGAGTGACGCGGGCGTCCTCGCACCGCACCAGGTAGCAGTTGTCGCAACACGTGCGCTCCTCTGCGTTGAGATAGAGGCGGAACTCGAAGGGGGACAGCTCGCAGTAGTGGTCACGCCATATTCCCATGGCACCTCGGCGCTCCAGGTGTCCGAGTTTCAGCAAGCCTCGAAACGGGTTGGACAACCCTGATGGACAGGCAGATGAGAAGGGAATCTTCAGCTTTTATTTATTTTCACCTTGGAACCAGGTAAAGGGTAATATCCACAGTAAAACAGTGATCAAAGCCAGCCAGCAGTGTAAGGTTAAATAACAGTATCAGCATTATACATAATATATTGCCCTCACAAATCTACCCTTGATGCATGAGCACGATAAATAAAAGGGTGACCCTCTTAAAGGGAGAGAGGAGGAATAAATGCTATATGCTGTCGCACCTGCTTCCTGTATTCACAAACCGTGCTCCAAAGTTCAAGCCTTTCCAATAATGACACAAACAGAAGCTCATCATTATAGCTCTCACCAGCTACTCAATTCATTTCGTCACAGTGGACTTCACACTTTCAATTGCTACATCAAATCTTCACGAGCCAGTCGCACTGATAAGGATGACATTTCGAAACTAAAAAGAGATTATACCTTAAGGTAAGTAATGGAAAACACCTGCTATGGTGCAACACTTTAAGGTGTGTCTGGAACTGCTGTGGTGCCGCTGCAAAGTCTGCACTGACTGCGTTCAGACAAAAAAATCTGACACAGCATCTGTGATCCGACTGGTGAGATGCGGATTTCAACGTGTGTGCTCTTAAAAAACACTTTGTTGCAATTTTTCATACAATTTCAAAAATACATTTCAAAGTGAAGTCTGCCTGTGGTTTTTGAAAGCAACAGATCATTGCCTGGTGAATGTAAGAAAAGCTATAGAATACCTATTTGTCTGCGATGCACAACGCTGGGAGGCGACTGGGAGATCTTGGGCTCGGCTGTGGAGGCAGCAGGAGGCGTCTCGTCGCTGTCAGACACCTCCTCCAGATGGGGCTTGTAGATGTCATCCTCGGAGATCCAGGAGCGGGAGTGCTGCGACGGAAAGACAAAAAGAGGTTGACTCGGCGAGCTCACGTACAGGAAAGACATAAATGACATAGGTTTTAATAACTGTTCCAACAACAGTTTTAGACACAACGAGAGCGTCCATTTTCATCGTGTGAGTGCATTTCAAGTGATAATGACACGTCCTATAAATGCAAGCACAATTCTTACACTTATTTGAGCTCACTGGATGTCACGTGTCAACTGCAAAAAGGGGGTTTGAAGAAAGTAGGGCATAACCCGAAGCTGATCCCACACAATAATCACATGTGCAGTGAAAAGTCAAAAGAGAGCCCATCTTTCTAGAACAAATCTTATCTGCCGCATCCGGCCGCGGCCCGAGAGAGAGATTATTATGATATTCTAGCAGACGTAGTTCTGCTAACATAGTAACATGACTATATCAGCCATTAACATTTTCCACCCTGAAAAGGTTTCAGAACAAGACTATTTGTCACTTCCTCTGTGTGATTACACAAATAGCCCGGCGGTTGTCTACATTTCCCTTATCGGACGAATCCACAGCAACAGTTACAGTTTTAGGATTTTCTGTGGTGGTAAAAAAATAAAAATAATATCGGGATTCTGCCATTTCTAAACCATGTTCCGATGTAAAGCTTAAGTGACTGTGTTTTAATGCTTAACTGAAAAAGAGAGACAAAAAAACGTTTGTAGTCTTTCCTGCATTACATGAGATTGCCGAGACTGGAAACCATGTTTGTAACGCAATCCACTTGGGCAACTTGGCCGTTAAAGTGCCGCCACTGTAACCGCGAGTTTTTGTCAGCGACAGGTTTAGATTGTTATTCAAAGAGAGTGACATCATAATAGAAAGGAGCTCAACAGAGATGTGTAGGTTAGTGTTCTCTAAAGTTTGCAAAAAATAAAATAACAAAACAGAAATTTGAGAATCTCTGAATTGTAGTGAGAAACACGCCGTGTGCAGCTCTTTTAGTGGACGTACTTTGACTAAACTCCAACTACGCCGCACACATCTGCAGTATAATCAGTATTGGGCAGCTTTCAACATTTGTCATTCATTTAGAGCCAACAAATTGGGGGAAAAAACCTTTTAAAATACCACAATTATCCTTTGACGGGAAGTCAGTGAGAGAAATGCCTGAGTTGAGAAGTGTGTGTGTGTGTGTGTGTGTGTGTGTGTGTGTGTGTGTGTGTGTGTGTGTGTGTGTGTGTGTGTGTGTATGAGGATGTGGACTTAAATTCAATCACATGATGGCTTTTCACAGAAGAATTACATAGCGTGCACATTAGAGTGCGTCATCGCCCGTTCACGGTCTCCTTACTGTTAAAGAATCAGAGGACAGTTTCCTGCTGAGGATGCTTGCCGAGCGGCGAAGGCCCGCCTGCTCCAACGACTCCGATCTGCTATTCTCCGAGCTCTCTACCGCTTTCTCCTCCTGGATGACCTCAGAGTTCTCCTGAGGACATATTCTTTGCCCCGCCTCCTCAGGCTCCACACCGGAGGGAACATGGGTGTCCAGCTGGGAGTCCGAGCAGGGGCTGCCGGGGCCCTCAGAGGGAAGGGGGCGGCTGAGATGGTTGGCCTGGGATGGCGGCTCACTGGACGCCGACGGCGGCTCGGTGCTGGAAAGCTCATCGTTTGCGGGAGGGTCTGCGAGTTCTTGGCATGGCGTCGCAGGAGAGTGAGTCTCGCTGTCGGAGCCGCTGAAGACCGCCGTCTCGGAGAACTGATCGGGGCCCGTGCTGGAGACAAAGGAGTCTTCTCGCATGGAGTCCTGACTGCAGTGGCCGCTCTCCTGAAACAATCTGCAGAGACAACACGCACAACTCCCGAACATCACCACGACTGCTTTTCTTGTGCACCAAAACATAAGAAGGCAGCGAGAACTCACCCTTTCGGTGGCCTCTTGGTGCCAAAGTTGACGTTTACGGGCATATCCAGGTCACATGTTGACCACTGCTCTGCTGTGGGGCTTCGGGGGTCCTGCCCCTGCAGCAGGCTGTCGGAGCTCAGGCTGGAGGAGAGCTGGGAGGAGCCGGTGGTGTCCAGGCTCAGGTTCGACGAGTTGAGCGCAGACCTCCCTCCCTGTAATGCGGCGGACCCTCTCCCGCCCACCACCAATGTGCAGCCCCTCTGCATGTCCAGGGCGTCCGAGGAGCCCGACGACTGCGACACTGTGTCCCATGATTCTTTGTACTCAGCCCTGGAGGTGGGCTGCTCGCTCCCATCGATGGGGAAGTCCGAAGCGTCAGTCCGGGACGGCGGGCAGAGCCCAGCGAGGGCCAGCGGAGTGGTGGTCCACTCGTTGAGGACGGCCGACTTGTAGGACAAGCTGAACGTGAGCGAGGCCAGACCCTGCAGGTAGCTGAGCAGCACGTCCCGCTCCTCCGTGTTCAGGAGCAAGGCACCAGGCTGGTAGTGGGTGCGCAGCTTGGAGTTCTCGCGGAATAGCGAGGAGAGGTAGCACTCCAGAAGGCCGTGGTTGAGGGCCAGACGCAGCCACGCCCTGCAGCGGCCCACCTCCGTGCCCACAAAGGAGATCTTCTCCAGCTCTGTGATCACATCCCTGGAAGTCAGAAAGCCATGTTATGAGAATTTACATACATGAACATGGTTTGCAAACTACGAGAACTAGCAGCTGAAGTTCTTCAATTCTTTTTTCGGGGGGGGAAACGTTTTTTAATGCATTCATTCTGATTGGTGGAACCCGTGACACGACGCAGCGCTAAAATGGAACATCACACAAGAAATCTAAATATGTACATCTTCTTCCCGTTTCTGCTGCTCGCATGAAACTCCTGACACAATAAACTCAGCGTCCTTCGGCTCCTTGTTTCACCGAGTGCAAAGAATTCTGTCACTTCAGAGTTCAGTAAAAAGGAAAAATAAACATTGCAGTTGCTCAGAAATGTCCCCAAAGAGCCACTTCCCAGATC
>CAESWR010001741.1:0-11230 GCA_903171835.1 Mullus surmuletus
TTTTGGAATTAAGCTTTTGATATCATTTGCTTTGTTGGCTACATTTCGGTGTTACCTTCCTACATCGCATCATTTTACTACAATTTCTAATAGTATAGCAACTATTTATCTGTTTCCTCCTTATATTCTCTCCTTATTCAGCAAACCCTTAACAATCTTTAATTTTTGAGCTCTTTCCCCATTTACTTCAATTTCTTTTCTTTCAATCCCTCCTTGAACACAGCTTACTGTGTTCACCCATTAAAGTTCTTCTTCCTCATCGAGATCTCCTCAACTATACCTATGCCCTCCTTGATCAGGGGCCGTCTATGTCATCAGTTGTATCCCTGTTTCACTCTCAACCTTTCTTTTGAATTCTTCCCTCTATCATCCTCCCCAGCCCAGTGAACACGTCAACTGCCACAAATCATGAATATAGTGAACAAATAAACAATCCCTTACCAAATGATATAATCCACCCGTTCCGTTATCCTAACAATTTATTGAGCCAAATAGTGAGTGGGTCACCTATCCCTTGAGTTATTTGCCTTATTCCTCCCATAGTGTGTATTGTACATCAATAGCCCTGGTGACGGACCCCTCCGGTGCTGTGTTATTGGGAATAAATGTACACCCTGCCGTACCAAACATTACACAAACCCCTCCTTTCTCAGCCAGTAGCATGTCCAAAGTCATACGATTCTATAATGCCATAAGTGAGGTAGCCTTCAATTGTTCAACAAGGCCCCGGACTGCTTCTCAGGTATGAATGCTGAATCTCTGCTTCGAGTCCACAAATTAGGGTGGCGTACTCATTCCACCCTCTTGGAATTTGACCTGTGAACACTTAGAAGAATTAGCATGTGACATATTTGTAAACAATTCAGGGATGCAGTCTCTCTCACTTATGGAAATTGGCAGTAGTTTTGTGCCCATAACCCTTTTAGCCTAGGAACATGCTACGCTGTTTGACCTGTTCAATGATTATGCCGTATACAACATCCATGACATCCATTCATTAGTAACAGATACTCCTTTTCCATGGCTATTGTTTCTTGCACATCATTTGATCTACCCTTTTGTATTTCCCTATCAGAACTTTTCAAGGCTTTCTCATACTACGGGGTTTGGTAACATTGATAATGAAATGTCCCAAAGGATCATTTCCCAGCATGTGCACTCCTAACACATACCCACTTTTGTCTTGCACTTTTCTGGATTTCTTAATGACCCCACAAGAGCCATTGATGATTAAAAAACCATATAAATATTTGCCCCAGCGTCCCACTGCGAAATATAAAAGGAAAACTACTAACAACAATTTTTCTTTTTCACTGACAGAAAACAAAAAATAAACTCAGATCTGATAAAGAATGAGCTCTGATTATTGTTACCATTCTGTATCACTATCTTTATAGTTAAAATCCCCCATACGTCACCCAAAACCCTTCCTAGAGTAACAAGGGCTGAAATGGCCGGACTCCTTCCTGATTTCACTCCCAGTAGAATCACCGGACTTTAACCTGGTGTTTCCTACCCTCGCTTAACAGAAGCACAGGACTTTAACCTGGTGTTTTCTGCTAATCGTGGGACTCCAACCCAGACTGTGCCAGGACTCTAACCTGGACTTCTGCCAAGAACCCGCTTGGACTTGTGCCCGGACTCTAACCTGGACATTTGCCAAGGTCCCTCCTTGGACTTATGCCCGGACTCTAACCAGGGCCTTTGCCAAGGACCTGCCTTGGTCTTATGCCCGGACTCTAACCAGGGCCTCGCCAGGGAATCACTACCTGGACTTAATTCGTTGTTACTCTGAAGGTGGATCTTAAAGGCGGTACAGTGATACCAGAGCTCTTGGACTAGAGTTTAACTACAAATACATAGTAAAACAGAAAAGGAACTCCAATCAGATCATTAACAAAACAAAACTAAAACTAAACACAAAACCCCAAAAATATAAATGGCAAAAATAATATCCAAAAATATACTTAATCTACACTACTAACATCAGCCGAGGTACACATCTTATTTACTGATCCATTTCATCAGTTGGTCCTTTTCCTTCACACAGTGGGTAGCATGAACTCACTGTGAGGTAGTACATCCTTTTTTCTTTTCTTTTTAACTTTAATTGACTTTGACATCTTTATCAAGTTCTTTTTCCCCTTTTTTTTTTTTTCCTTTTTATACCCAATCTCCTCGACCGGTGTCCCACCATTTTTCCTCTTTAACACCCTGGCCTCCTTTTCCTTCTCGAACCTGGAGAGAGACAGACTCAGCCGAACATGTGATTACTTATATAATTCATATACATTCATCCCCATATGCTTTTGTACTGTTTTAGGAAGCAGAGCAGATAGGCGGCCGAAACATTGGTTTACCCATGCATATTTTATATGGACACCAATATCGTCCAGTGTGCTTATGATTATGACTGCGTCAACTTACTTCTTGATAAGTATGTTACCAGTTGAATTTTTGTGGTTCCTCTAATTACTTTAAACCAGTGAATTACCATATTTATTAGATATTATACCTGATTAATGTTGCTATACCCTGTCGCAGAATTATCTTGTTTCGTAACTCTTTGCAAAAAGTGGCAGTGATATCCTTTTTACAAGGCAAGCCTCCCCAGTGAGAGAACCCCTTCGCTGTAATGAGAAGAAGTACCTGGGCACAGAATTCTGGGAATCCAAGTCAGTATAGATATTGGTCAGGTCATGTCAGGACCACAGGTAAATGGATATTTTCCTTTTTTAAGGGCTTTGTTGAAAATGCCAGGTGACACTTTGAAACTTTGAGGGTTGATGATTAAATGCCTGCATCAGCTTCATCCTTGAGGCGGTATTGAGGGATATGAATATTCTTAACACCTTTTTTCCAAAGTGAATGTGGCCATGTGATGACGGGCATAGCCTGCATCATAATTGTCCCTTTCTCACAAACAATCTGGAACACCTTCAAGTCTTTCTTCATCAGTTGGAGATATCGACATGATGTTTGCAGGGGGTTTCCTGAGTAATGGGATGTGAGTGGGAGTGGTCCTACATTCCCCCATGCAGTGGATCTTGGGCTCCACAAATGAGGCATCTTTTCCTGTAGGCACCTCCCCTTCCTCTGACCATCCTCTTCTCCTGTAGTCACTCCAAGAAGATGCCCCCCCCCCCCTCTCTGTGAGCAGGGCTCTGCCTGTGGGGGGTGAGGTGTCTTGTAGTCACATGGTGGTGCAAAGTTCATGGTGGTAGTAGCTGCTGCTGCTACACTGAAGCTTCAGGTGGGGGTGCTGTGGGTATCACTGTCTCAGCCTCTTTATTGATTGACGACCCTGTCGCAGCTTTTACAACAGTTGCTGCCACAGTAGGATCTCCCCCCTCTTCTCCCCTCTCTGCTCCTTTTCACCCTTGATCTCCTCTTCCACATCAAGGCTGATCATGTCCATGCTTAGAATTGCTTCTCCATCCAGTTTATTCCTTTTTCCTTGATGATGAATACCAAGAGTGAGCCAACATTGGGAGTTTTTTTTTTCTTTATGGTGGTGGCTGTTCTTGTATCTTCTTCAGTAAGTTATTCTTTTATTTCTCCCTATTGTCTTCTGTGTCCAGGCACTTACCCCTCTCTCTCACCCATCAAATAAGACATTTATTTAACTTAAATTTAGCTTATCATTTGTGCTCCGTCGTTATTATAATTCATCTTCTTTACAGTCCATTCATCTTACCATGCCATTATGGATTTTATTCTGCTTTTACTTTTTTTTGTGGAATTGTAAACTAATTTATTTTATTTTAAGCATCCACTTTAGTTCTATTTTATTCCTACTTGGTCAGCACTCCACATGTCCTATTTTATGTGTGCTATTCAAATTGACCTTTGACCCTTGGCTTCTCATGATGAGGTCCCTTGTACCAGAAACCTTTTTAAACCCAAATTTGATGCCAGGTACTAACATGACACAGATCTCTTTTTAATACTTAACTACTTCTCATATCAAATGCTACACATGTTAATTTGAAAATGCAGGGAATATTAAATTTGAAATCTGCCATTTTCATGCTATGCTCCCCCAAAGTTACAGCAATACTTAAATGTATGTTATCTCAGCCAAGTCTGCCTTTCCCCCCCAGTTATGCTTCACTGCTTTTTATCTCTTTAACACAAAATTGTGAGACCACTGACCTCCAGCAACAACATCACACCACACTTCATAATTTGGATATATTCAATATGCAGAATTTGATGAAACAGGTTCTGCTTACCTTTTTATATGGACGTCCCAAAGTGTGGCGTTCTGCTGCAGCCTTCCTTCAGGTCTGATTCCTCTGGCTCATCTAATCCCATCATCTTAGCTCATCGCGTCGTCTTATCGATCACTTCATCTTACAAATCACGTCATCTTATAAATCACGTCGTCTTACAAATCACGTCGTCTTACAAATCACGTCGTCTTATAAATCACGTCTTAGAAATCACGTCAGGGTCACCATTTGTTGGAGAAAAATTTTGGAGCAATAACCGAAGTGAAGGCATGGCCTTCAATTAAGCGCATGCTCCTTCTCCTGCGTGTTCTATCGAATCTTAGAATTAAGCCAGGAATCATTCTTTGCCATTCGGAGTCACCGTTCTCCTTTTATTAAGCAGTAGAACATGAACTGGTTACGAGTCCAACCTCGAGGAGGGAGAGAGAGTGCACAACCAGTACAGCAACATGGCCTGCCTTCCTCTCTCTGCCACTCTGTCGCCCTGCTCTAACATTTATACGCTGTTCTGGCGGATTGTGCGGTTGTCAGGATGCAGGGGGGTTGAGGTCCACTCCTCAGCCTCCTTCCTTCCATGTCCTCAGTCTTTCTTGATTGAATCACTCTTCATCACTCCTTCGTCTTTGGGTCGACCTGTAATTACTCACATTCACACAGTCACACCATCCTCCTCTATCCTGTTGTTATCTTTTCTATTGTTTAGCTCATCAAGACCCTTGAGTCAGCAAGCATTATTCAGATGATCACGTTTTGTTAGACCTCCTGTCCTTCTTTGGATTTTGGAATTAAGCTTTTGATATCATTTGCTTTGTTGGCTACATTTCGGTGTTACCTTCCTACATCACATCATTTTTACTACAATTTCTAATAGTATAGCAACTATTTATCGGTTTCCTCCTTATATTCTCTCCTTATTCAGCAAACCCTTAACAATCTTTAATTTTTGAGCTCTTTCCCCATTTACTTCAATTTCTTTTCTTTTGAACATCGTCTTATCAACCCAATTTTGGCGTCCACAGGACATCTAGATAAGAGCATATTTACAACCCGTCTTCCACGTCCATTTAGACTTTTAGCTTTTTGTTTTGTTTCAATAGCCTTTATCTTTTACTTTTCATCAAATTGGGTTCCAACCTGAAAAAAAGTTTTTATATACAATCACAACTTTAGCCTCCTTTCATTTTCCATTTCTTAAAATAAAAAAAACAAACTGGAAAAAAGTGGAATAAAATTTGGCCAAATCCAATATTGTCTATTGCTGTCTATTGCTCACTTCTACGTTATAACTTTGAAACTTTACAGCACCCAAAACCTGTCAATTGAAGCTTTACATAATGCAGAAATAGCATATTGCAATTGAAATTGCCACTGAAGTTCAACGTCTAATAATAATGACATTTGGCATGTTGCGCAGACGTTTAGATTTGGTCCTTGAGTGACCACATGCACACGTCCATATGAGGTACAGTGTCAGTTCAACGTCTAAAAGAGGTCCAATAATGATGTCTAAATCTTGGATCCATTTTGCACGTTGCGCTGACGTCTAGATTTGGTCTTCAGATGACGTCAAATGCTGAACGTCATTACGACGTTTAAACAAGGTCCAATTTAGACGTTAACATTTCTAACCTATTTTGCACGTCACACTGACGTCGGGATGTGGTCTTCGACGGACCGACCCAAAACTGACTGACATTCTACCTGGAAACCTAGGAGAACAAGAAACTAATGGACTAATTATGAAAGGAACTGTAACACTGTAACATCATCAAGTTCTTTGAAGAATGAATGAGTTTCATGAATGGACACTAAGCAATAACAACCAGCGATGATTTGGGTCAATCACAGTTTGACAATACAGTTCTTGGTCCATGAATGATGTTAAAGGGAAGCTGAGAAAATACTGTAATTGTCACAAACTGTACATGCTGGTATTTTGTGTGGTGTAATAAAGACCCATGTGAGCTATGTATTAAAAAAAGGGTGGCTTTAAGAAAAAAAGGTTTTAAAAATACACATTGGAGAGCCCTTATATGGTGCCATACGTTGCCACATAGACTCCAACAACATTTGCCCCCTTCCCAGCCAAAGCCCCAACACCTCCCTATGGGAAACACAGCCCCATTGTGATCCTGCACTTCCCCTTACCTGTTCTTGGAAGGAACAGAGCCCCCACTCCCCTCTGACAATCGAGATGTCCCTCAGTGCCCCCCACCTTTTGTCCCTATCTGAATCCACATCTTACTCGTCTCCGACCACCTGGACTCTGTCTCCACCTTCCTCCCCGTTGTCTCAATTTGCATTCCACTGTCCTGTTGTGCTCTTGTACGTTGATTGGTCACCCTGTCTGCGTCCTGTTTTACTTTGGTCCTGCCCTGGGACCTCATGTATCAACGCTGTTTACACAAGAAAAACGTGCGTCCGCAAGGATCGGAGCTCACGATGGGATGTATCAACGTGAAAAGTTTGTCGATTCTTGCGTTGTTTCACGTCAGCTCCGTTGGTGACACTGTGTGGCGATGTTTGGTGACCAATGCTGTACTGGGACAAGGAAGTGGCTTGGGAAATTTATGACTGGACCGGCTCACTCAGTTGGGGTGGAGGGGGGGCAGCTTGCAATGTCGGACCAGGCGTGGGGTGGGTGACGTTGGAGCAGGGAGGGTGTGCTTGCTACATGGGGGGTCACATCGCTTTACAGCAGAACGCGCAATGATGAACGTAGGGGAAACACAGCACTGCGTTGGATCCGGCACAAACAATTGCACCGCAGTGTTTTTTTCTCCTGCGGCCCACTGACCCACCGGTTCACCGGGACAATGTCTGCCTGATGGCCAGTCCAGCGCTGTTGGTGACTGTCACAATTTGACAACCATGCACACATTGGGCACAAATCAGCCATCAACACAAACACAATCGCCTGTCAACAATGGCAGCACTTGCGCTTTTAGAGGAAGTGGTAAACCGCGCAATCAGAAGGGAGCGACATTTCATGGAGCGGGAGGCATTGCTCCACAATACAGATGAGTAGCTGATGAGCCGGTTCCGGCTCCCGCGACCTGTCCTGCTGCAGATCTGCCAGGAGCTGCGACCGGTGCTTGAGCGCAGAACCGCCAGAAGCCGAGCGGTGCCAGTTCCAACACTGGATCCTTCCAACGGGAGATGGCGGAGCATTTCGGGGTGAGCCAGTCGACCTTCAGCCGGCATCTGCATCATCTGCGATGCGCAGATGGATCTGGATCTCAGATGGATCACTGTGTGGGAGAGGCTGCAGGCAGGTGCGGTGACGGACAGCTGGCTGCCGGGTGAGTAAATGTTTAATGGTCTTTATAATCCCCCCCATGCTGCCGCTGTCCCTCCTGATAGTTAAAAGTCAAAAAAATTCACTTGCATCAGCGACTCAAACCAAATTTGTGCAACACTGTGCTTTTACTGCAGGTGACAGTGGCTCCGCTCTCAGGACCGGGCTGATGACCCCTCTTCTCAACCCCCAAACTAACCCAGAGCGGAGCTACAACCACCTCCACTCCCGAACTCGCCCAGTGGTCGAGAGTTGAGAGTTGAAAGGTCGGTGGCCCTGCATGGAGTTGGGGGGGGGGGGGGGGGGTGCTCTATCACCCAGATAAGGAGTGCTGCATTGTGATGGCATGTAGCGTCCTTCACAATGTGGCCAACCTGCATGGCATCCCTCTGGCCGAGCAGCACGTCCCCCCACGAGACCACCCAGACGCTGGAGGGTTGGACGCCGATACTCGGCCGAGCAGCCGTCCTTGCCTGCCAAAATGTCATCGCCACAATGTGAATGGGGAAGAAGCACACGACTACACCATTCATGAAGCCATATAATTCATTTATTTTGTTCAACTAAACTTTCAAGAACGTTAATCATGTGGTCGATCCGCTCATTGATGCCTGTGATTCCACGTACAGTCTCCTTTTGTGACTGAAAGACTGCCTGTGTGAGGACCCTCCCGCTGCCTTCGGGTGGGCCCGAGGATGCGCAACTGGGTTCGGGTGGGCTGGAGGATGCCCCGCCGCATCCAGGTGGGCTGCCGGCGGGGGGCTGCATGTTGGCGGCGTGGCCGACACATCACAAAGCATGTGGGAATGTGAGTAAGAAATGGACCCCCCACTTACCCTCCAGGCTCTGGGAGTCAGCACGGGGGGAGGCGTGTGTGAGCTGCTCCTCTCTCTGACCCCCACCTGTCTGGCCGCTTAACGTCCGACCACTTATCTCGGCGGGGGTGCGTTGCTCCCACCGCGTCCACTCTCTGGCAAACCTTCTCCCACTCACATTGTTTTTTTTTTTATTATACTGATGCGACAGGCTGCCGAACAAAATCCTTTGTTTCTCCTCCACCTCCCCGACCAGCACCTCCAGCTAGCATGCCGTGAACTTCTTCGACATTTTTTTGCGAGCGTGGACAGGAGAGACCCTATCTAAATAAAATTGCATATGTATACGTGGGCTTAACAAGGGTGGGCCCGGCCACTCCCACATGTGCACTCAATTCCACGCTGAGTGGGATGTATCAAGGAAAAGTGCGTGGATTCCGGCGCTCGCACATATTGATACATCCAGATTTTTTTCTGCATGCGCAACTTCCGGGATTCTTGCAAACGCCGGTTTTTAGTATGAGATCCATGCAATTATTGATACATGAGGCCCCAGGTCTCTTTGATCTATCTGTATAAGTGAGATGTCGCCACCACCATTTGCGGTCAGCTCACTGACGTGGACGTGGTCCATGCTGGTGGGTTCACCAGCTTGCCTGCATGCTTAATAAAACTCGCATCCCCACAGCAAACTACGATCCTTGGATTTATGCTGCAAATTCCCTTGACAGAGGCAAACAAAGTTTTGGGACAGGAAAGTGGATGCTTGGCCGCTCCGTCGCTGCCTGTAAATATAAACTGAAGCAGCCAGAACACTGTCAGACCTCGCAATCACCCGGCACTATTTTCTCTCCTTTTGTATCACCGCATCAGATGGCTGTGAACGGCTGCGCTCCTTTCCATCAGCTGTTTCGCGCTGTTTACATGCTTGGATGGCGACCGCACCAAACCTAAATTCCATATTTGCCTGCAGGTACGCTGCTGTTCTGATTTTGGCGCGGCTGTGCCACAGCTTATTATCTTCCTGGGAAAACTAGTTGTAGCACACATACCATTTTCTTGACGGGCCTATGAAATGACTGAGAATATTTACTTAACATTCTGGAAATAACCCCCTGGTTGGGAATCACGGAGGTTGGGCAATACCACGCCT
The DNA here is from genome assembly GCA_903171835.1 of Mullus surmuletus. Lineage (NCBI taxonomy): Eukaryota > Metazoa > Chordata > Actinopteri > Syngnathiformes > Mullidae > Mullus > Mullus surmuletus. Next base: position 9,502 of record CAESWR010001741.1, read on the forward strand.
GCTGATGGAGAGTCGTGCAGTGGGAACACTCCTGTTGCTGACCAGTCATTTGTGAACACCCCAAGACTCCCGGCAAGACGGCAGAGAGTTGCATAGTGTGAACAGGACAGTTACTCGAGGACTCTGAAAGTCGTGTAGTGTGAACAAAGCTTTAAGAGTGTTTTATATGCGTTTTTTTATTTTATTTTATTTTTTTATGGCATTGTAGTGTGGTCTGTGTTTACAAATATGTGCAGTATATTGCCAGCAATGGGTTTGTGCTGACGAAGTACAGAGTAAAGAAAAGTTCTAAATAAAAAAGAGTAAATGTCATGTGTCCTTGTGTGGATACACCCTGGGCTGATACATAAACTCTCCCTATGACTGCACCAGGATAAGATGTGAAACTATAGAGGGAAACAACTGCTAAGGTCAGAGTAACTGTTGAGTAGAGTGGCTGCCCAGCAGGTGACTTAATGACAGATGTAATGCAAAAGTCCAGTTAACAGTTCAGGTCTGGCATGGAGTCACCATGGGACACACACATGTCCTCTGGGATCACAGACCTCAGACAGTGACTGAAAACAGTTTGTATTATCTGTTCAGGTGGTCTTTGGTCCACTAAAATTGGAGGACTAAGTAAAAATGAAAGCTAAATCCAATACTCCGTTCATCTGTGGGTGAACCAAAGACTGTATGGGATGTACACAACATCAAAGTGACGAGGAAAGACTAACTTTGGTCATTTATTTTCCTTATGCACTCCTCCTTTGAGACATCTTTTTTTTTGTTTTTTGGAGAAAAAAATTAACAAAACACAAAACAGGACGGGTGTAGAGAGCATGTGCGACACCAGGAAGACAACTATGGATGGCGTGTCACTCACCTCAGAGGCTTTTGAAGGAGCTTCACCATGTCTGCTTTCTGAGAGCCAGACTGTACCTGCAAAGAGCAGTTTGCTTTTCAGTGCAAAGGGAAGGACTAACAAACACATGCTGGGTCTTTATAGACACTGAAAAAATCAATATTGTTTGCATACAAGAATATGCATAAATCAGTGACAACATACAAAACCTAGCTTAATTCTTTGCTGAGAGAGAAAGCATAAATCAAGAAAGGCACCACGCTGGTAAATCTTACATGTCGTATCAGAGATATGACAAGATATCTAATATTTGGACAAGCAATTGTGAAAATGAATGTGGGGCCATCATAACATTTTTATGCTGAACCACATGGTGGGGCATCATCATTATTACTTAATAAGAAGGCTGGTGATGTGCAGCAGATGTCATGTCAGTGTGTGTTATGGTGGCGTTTTTTAACCTGCAGAAACTGTTTTAATGTATGAAAAATGTACTTCCTTTATAATATTACTTTTACCTTTGCATACCTTTACAACTTTGAACATCAGTGCCATGTGGAAAATAAACCGATTACAGCACTTGAGGGATTCTTTGTCATGGACATAGTATTTTGTATGTGCTGCACTGAACACACATCCAGAAAAGTTCTCCCCATCCAACCGACAAAGGAGACCCAATTGTAATAGTTTTGTAAATGGCAAAGAATGTATAAAGAAGTAAGAAATCCAATACACTTTGAGTCCTGAGTGTATTAAATACATATTATAGCAAAATCATAAAGCATGTCATCCGCACTGCCTTCTTTCCGCCGCACAGTATTGCTAAATTTAGGAATATCCTGCCTCAGAGTTACGCAGAGAAGCTAGTGCATTCATTTATCACCT
>CAESWR010001741.1:19177-39786 GCA_903171835.1 Mullus surmuletus
GCAAGATGTTTGTTTTTTTCTCTTCTACACCTCATGTACCTGAAGACATGAGCAGCGATGCATCCCGGGGTCGATGGCAGACATGCTGTGCCTGATCGGGCCACGGTTCCACTCTGCACCTGTGTGAGCCCGGGGGCCTCGGCGCCGCCGTTTACACAATGGCAACAAAACTGGTCAAATCCCCAAATCCCAAACTAGAATTTGTTAGTGTTGCAGTTCCCTTAGGCTGCTGCTAGATGTAACTAAAGAGCCACATTTCTCCACGAGAGCCCTTAAAACGTAAGGAGATGATGAGCGAATATGACACAGAGGAACTTATTCTATCTCCAATATACACAAAGTCATCATTCCATTGACCTCCATAACTCGGGCGCTAATACACAGCCCGATACGACAAGCACTCTGACTAATGTTCCGTCGTCACACACAGACATACACATTTCTTGGCGCCCGTATTTCTAATCCTTTTACAGTCTGTGTCACGCTGACATACATTTGGCACACACACTCTGTCACCTAATCAATGATAATGGAATCTGTGTGTATCCTGCCTGGTAACACGGGCTCGAGTGTGTCACGAACATGCTAACCTACCACTTACAGCCACGCACATTTGCGTTTTTGCGCCTGCAAGGACATGTATGTACAATCAGCGGCAGCACATGCTGCCAGATGTTCCATGGCAGATTATGTTGTCAATGCGCCAAGAGAATCCCCAAAGAGAATTCATTACGCTCAAAGCTCGGCTAATCAATATTGTTTATATTAACAATGACAAATAACCACCAGTAAAGTGGAAGAGGTTGCACCCAGTGTTGAGTGCGTAGCAGCAGGCAGGTGTTTTTGTCACGGAGCCCCCCGACGTAAACCCCCCGTACGCCTCTTGCTCGGCTGCAAACAGCTGACAGATACAGTTAGCGGGGAAGCTGTTGAAGAAAAGTGGAGCGTTTAGTATCGCTAAGGAGACGGATATTTTCTTCCCGGAGAAGCTTGAGATCCAACCAGAGCGAATATGAGCCCACCTCCCAGTGAAGGAGAACTTTGCTCCATTCCTGCTGCGTTTCTTAATCTCGTCGGCAAAACAAGTTCATTAGGAGATAATAAATCAGGTTTGTATGTCAGTCAGCTTGTTATGGGGTTCTAAAAACCCCCCCAAGTGCCCTCCCCCCTCCTAAAAAACCCACTGTCAAAGCCTTGAGTCATGTCGCCGTGCGGAGTAAATGATATGAGCGGGATATAGTTTAGCACAGATTTTTGATAAGATTGTTCAGGGAATTTGATTTTGCAAAATCTCTTGACCGCAGATGTTTCCGGCTCGCCTCCAGCTACACCTCCCTCACCCTCAGCGGTTCAGGGGCGACGGCTTCGGCTCCTCTGCGCCCTCGCATCTCTCACATCCTCATTTGGAGGAGATAAGAGTCGGAGGAGGCGTGTTAGCATATCGAAAAGCACCACCTTGCGTGATGAGAGACTCGGACCTGGCTATCATCCCAACACACGCGCCTCGGGTTTGGGAAGATATTATTTGAACCTATTGAGGTGTTGTTTGAGGAACCTGTACCAGGAAGCCCACGTCTTGGGGGGGTATGTAGCAGTGGAGGCCTGCTGAGGAGGTGGTTTATACTATTCAGACCCATAGACTTCACCCAGCAATGTCAATTTGAGGATGGATTGGCCATTTTTTGATCATTTATTCCTTGATTGTGTCATTCTGTTATCATGGGAATGTGTATATTTTGCTTTAATGGCATGAAAGTGGATTGGCATGAAGCCCATTACCAGGCAGCATCCCCCAATTTCATTGCATTTTTAATACAATAACAACAAAAGCCTTCCATTCTATTCTACTCAACCAGGATGTATCCTCCCCTCCTGGGAAATGCTTCCACCGTACCACACGACACGCCCTCCATGTTCAGGATAAGTGGAAGAGGGGAAATATATTTTGCAGTGTTCTCACAGTGACTGCTTATGTTTTCTCAGGGTGCTCTTTCAAGTTACAAACAAAAACATGCAGAGTAGTAGGCTACTCTGCCAGCTGCGTCTAGTTTTGTTCTCAAAACCACATAAACTGAGTGCAAGAGTTGACGAAGACCACAGGGAACCCAGACACCAAGATAAAACCAAGACGTTTGGAGGTCGAGACTGAGACAAACCAAGAGCGTATATATCAGGGATCACCAACCTTTTTGAAACTGAGACCTACTTCATATGTACTGAGTCATACGAAGGGCTGCTACTTTGATACAAAGTATGCTTTTTAAAAAATACTGTCATTTTCATATATGCTCGTGTGACTAAAAAAGATAGCAACAGAGTAAAATCACGTGTTAGAGGCAGCTCACCTGTGAGATGTGCTATTTTTAGAACAGGCTGGCGGGTGACTCATGTGGTCCCTGGGGGCGACCTGGTGCCACCGTGTCGGTGAGCCCGGGCATACATCAAAGAAAGACTATCATTATCATATGGCCTCTAAAGGGACTAAAATCAGATGAATGCATTTAATAAGATGGCAGAGGCTTCAACTTGGGGCGAAATAAGCAGTCTACCAATGATTGGAAGTTATCTGTTGTTGGCGACAGCAACAAACCCAAGAAGAAAGGACCTTCAAAAAGTGATCTTGAGACCAAGAACAATCTCTATTACTACAACGCTATTTGTCTCACATAATTTCAGATGGATGTGCAACAGATAATGTCAAATCAATTTGTATTTATATACAGGAATGTCTGATCGAAACAGCTGACTCTGAACACTTTCCCATCGAGCGGGATAAGATATGAACATGTTTACCCAACAAATTGTCAATGGGCGAGCACTTGGGAACAGTGGAAAGGGCGAAAAAAACTCCCTTTAAGAGAAGAAACCGCAGAGTAAAGCCATCGCAATCTGCCTCTACCCATTGGACTGAGCAACATACAGTTTTTGCCCCATAGTGTAGATTGGGCGTAACATGAACCTCTCATACCCAGAGGAACCAGGATCACAACTCACAAAGACGACTCGACTCTTTTTGTAGCCCTTTTATAGCACTTTGTCTGCACCCCGCTCTCTCCATCCCGCCATAAAAGTAGCTGCTAGCACCTCAGCGAAATGTGCCTCAAGGGAAAGAAAACTCTCACCTCGGAACTTTTTGGTGCCATTTAGGAGAACCCCTGGTGGCAAAATAAAATACTCTGTGAATATGGCCCCCGGATGTCAGCGTGAGCCGAGGCCAGCGGAGCCCCGTAATAAGGTGACAGCAGGTTCCACCCAGCCGGACTCTAACATCCTGAGAGGAGCGCGCACACGGACAGAGGTGAGACCGCTACCCCTGACCCCTTCAGCCGCCGTCCGCGTGTGACCCCCCCACCCCCCTCCCCTCGTACATCTATCTTCTTTCTGGAGACTAATTGGAGTTCTTGACCCTCGGAGGGAGGACATTTTTTGGCAACTCACTTCGAGTCACACCTCGAAAGGGCAGTAAGAGTGTAACTCTGCCAGATTAAAACTGTCCAAAGTTGAAAAAGAATGAGATACGCACGTCTGTCATTCAACATCAGCTTACCCATGAGGTGAAACCACCAATTGTCTACTGACTATGAGACAGGTTTCCTAGCAACTCAACTCATTGGGTAAAAGGATCGAGAAGTTTGCTTTTAATCAGACCTTTTACTCTGAAAATCGCGGTGTTACTTTCACAAACGCCAGCCGGCAGAAGTCAGAACAAAGTGGACAGAGAGACAGCAGCCAAAACAGCTTATTTCAAGTGGAAGATCTCTGGTGCTGCATCTGGATTTGTTGTTTGTTTTTTTACCATTTGCAAATCATGCAGAGCTGCTTTAATGGAATCCCAGAAGAAGAAAACACACAGCATCATAAAGGAAATGAGCATGTGGTCCGCTTATAGATATAGCTTCAGTTCAGCTGAGGTTGAGGATTGGATTATGCGTGTAGTCGTGACAGCCGAGGTTAAATCGGGGGCTCGGGCGCATATTATGTCGATATATGTCTTCGCGGGCGGGTTACAAATGTGCGTGTCTGTGATCACAGCGGGGGGGAGCGTGTTTCATTAAAAACCATACTGCAGAGTTCCTGCATCCTGCTGATAGGGCTCAACACACACATCGGTTCCTACACAAATTCTAATGAACATCTAACAACAGGGAGGCATATGCAAACGCACCGGGATTTTATACCGTCACTGACCCGACCCGCGTCCTCCCGAACTGACGAAGAGCAGCTAATGACAGGAAGTGTTCTTTTGCAATGAGGTGGCTTTGTTGACTGCATTAGAATATGATTAGGCACTATTCTAAAGGTTAAGCATGTAATTCATAGATGCAAATATGTGTAATAAGAGCCAGCATTCTTTGTATTTTCATTAACATGCATAATTATGCCTGGTAAGTGAGTATGTTATGCATGTCATAAGATATTTGGATGAGTTTGCATAGCTAAATTGAATCATTTTTACACCGAATTTAATGCAATTACAGGCGTTTTTTGACGTTTGCAGCACCCGAACACCTGGATTTCCTCATAAATATCGAATGCGCTGTCCAACATCTCACTATTATGAGCACCGACGTGATAGTTCACGTGTAATCTCTTTCCATTCATGTTTGCCATAATACTAATATGCAGACTATTTAAACTTGAACTCTGTAACACTTTTCATCAGTTGCGTTTTTGCAAGGTAATGTGCAGGATTCTACAAATCGATTCGGAATTCAAAAGCAGTTGCGCTGACTGATCATAATGAAATTCTGGCAATCAAGCAAGGTTCAGATTCTGCTAATTGACTCACTCGCTGTGAGCATAAATATGAATGGATGTCTGCAGATTCACTCACACGTCTTAAAAATCAATCATCAGAAAGCCATGAAACCCATCTTTTTTAATTTTCTTCTTAATAATTCTATTTTGGATAACTTTTTTTCGTTCTTAGATTGTAATCACAACTGGAGCAAAGCGGGCAACACGTGCTCGAGGCAGGGCTGAAATCACTGATCAGCACATGCAATATTAAAATCACAACCTCCCTTGGAGAAATAAATCCTGTCTGAATGAGGCTTTAGTCTGTCTGAGTCCAAGGTGATGAAGGGGAGCCGCTGCCAGGAAATCTTTTCAGATCTTCGCACACACACACACACACACCAACAACCTGAACCAGAGGAACAACAGATATAGAAGACGGGAAGACCTATATATAGATGTAGTAGTTGAAATGGGTGTGTATGTGTGTGTTGCACATTGTGCTTCAGTAGTTTTTCTCCAGTGGGACTCTGAGACCAGCATGAGTAAGCAACCAGTCGGATTTACAGCATATTGATTAAATTAGCATTCGTTCCACAGGCTGAATATTAACTCATACAACACACACTCACAGGCACACACACACACACATATACACACACCCAGAACCCGGCTCGCATCTTGACCAAGAAATGATTAATTACTCCTGAGAGAGAGAAATTTGAGGAAAAATGTGGGGCGTCTGGTTTGTGGGTCGGTGATAAATGCCACCAGGCGATGATCACCTGTCCACCCCCGAAAGAAGTAAAGGTTGTTTTTTTTTCTCTTTCCTCCTTTTTTTTGAAAAACTTTTATCGACAAAGCTGTTTCCAAGGAGCCATCCTGCACCGCATTCATGCACGAAACCGTCCAGACTGCATCGAACAGTTGGACACACAGATGCTACCAAAGGCCGTACACCGCGTGGTGTGACAACAAGGCCCACAGACCTTTTTTTTTTCCCTTTCTCTCTCTTCCTCTCAGCTTGGCGCCGGTTAGAAAACTTTCCACTCAATTAATTTACTGTTGATACATTATCACTTAATTAGGCAGAAAAAACAAAGGTGCTTCTTTTTTTTTTTACCCCCCCAGCTTTTAATGTTATTGACCTTTAATTCCTCTAACATCTACTCAATAAACTCTCCCGTGGATCCAACGTTAAAATCAACATAAATTAATCTGTGTGACACTGCGTTGCCGCATGTGTTCCTTACAAATACCTGGTTTTGTCAAGATGTAGACGTTTTATTTGTTTTTTTTGTTTTTTTAGGTGAAACGTGGAGGGAATATTGTTTGGCTGAACTGATGATGTTCTGGAAATCAAGACTAATGAGAAGTTGAGGTGACATTTGGTAAAAATATGTTTTTAGTTTCAATATGATTCAAAAAACTGATGTGCACTCTTGTTGGTTGTTGTATAGCTTGTATGTAAAATATGAGATTTCATTATTAGTGCGAAAAAAAACGCAACTGAAATGTATTGAAAAACATCTTGGCAACATGAAATAGAAACAATCTCATTAACATTCATGATATACCTTAATTTACCCACCTAGCAGGGAGCTAATGATGTGCATTAATGAGGCTTTTAGGATAATTTGCAAAAATTTACTCGTTTGATTCTTCTCTCGAGATTGAGATGTATTTTCATTGTCCCCGTGTGTGGGGAAATGTGCTCGGGTTTCATAATAAAAGAGAAAATATGTGTAACGTTACAGGCGGTGGGAAGTTATCTGCACCTGAAATGAAGGCAGATACCTCCTGGATGCGGCGCTTTTGAAGATGAAAATGATGTGAATGCGGCCATCGCGGTCCCCACATTTCAACACAATGGGCCGCCTACGGGAGATTTTGGGCCGACAGCACTCTGGGAAAATGTTGCTCATCCATCCAGTGGAGCCGCAGATCTGTAAAATCCACGAGAATAACAGCTCATACCCAAAATCTCACATAGAGACGAGATGGAGGTTTTTCTTCCCTAAAGGTTCATGGGATACTGCCTGAGAAATTAATTTGAATATTTTAATGCCCTCATTTGCAATGCTGATAATGAACATTCACATCAACATAATCTGCATGAAAAACGATTTTAATCCGCCAGTTTACATGCGTCGACGACAAATGTAATTTAAACTTGAAAAATGACTGCGGTTGATTAAACATCATTGCGAGGAGACTGGTCAGCAAAACATTACTCCTTGGAAGCATCCTGTTTCTCACAACTGATCCTTTGAAATGGATCGGTTTCTATTTAAATGTCATATCAATAGTGATTATTGAGAGGCTGATTGATTGCTCATCGTGACTGAGAAAGCTGGCAAACAATGGCGGCTGAACGTTCACTTGATTTCCCTCTTTTCTGCAGAGGAAATGAAAAAGCGACTGTAAATTGAAATCTATGCCGTAGTCACACCGAGTGATTACAGCTTCGCAGGGGCCGCACTGGTGGGACCCGCGCCGCCGAGACACTCACTTTATCCGCATGCAAAGAGTGCAAATAACATTTCCTTGGTTGCTTTTTCCCCCGGAATTGGCAGCATTTTCCCAAGACAACATCAAAGTTCAATCCCGAAATCAGTTATCCCTGCCCATCTGCTACTGCTGGCAGGTTAAAAGCAAACAAACAAACTGAACATGATTGTTTGAGAAACCTGTGAAACCGTGTGCCACAGAGGGCACGGATTTCACAGAGCCGCGGCACTTGAGCGAGGAAGAGCGAGGAAGAGCGAAGGGTGGAAATAATCAGACGTTTCACCTTGACTGAGATTCAAGTACTCCCACACTTTTGTTGGCGTTGAAATCGCATCTTTCATTGTACTCGCATTTTAGCTTCTCCAATTTGGGCTGTTTTTTTCCTTTTCTTTTTTTGGACAAAGCAAAGCTGTGAGTGCAGCAGCTCTTAGGCAGCAGCAAAGACGTGGAAGGTTAGAAAGAGACTCTCACTCGTGGCCAAATTATAATGAATGTGTGCTCAGGAAGAAATGCAAATCAAACCCGAGCGCTACAACTGTGTGCAAAGTCAATGAAGACAGATTCGCCCGAGGTGAGGATTACAGTAATTAATGTGTCCATGTGTGTTCGTCCCGAGGCCCTGTGACGCCGCGTCATTGAGAGGAGCGGAGCGAACATTAGGTTTTTGTTGGAATCTGAGATAGGGCCAAGTGTGGGCCGTCATGCACAAAAGCCCCACATGCTTGCTCATCTGTTTTTTGTCAGGAGCCTCCAGGACCGCTCGCTATTATCTTAACCATCAAATCGGCTTTGCCTTAACCGAACCCAACAGTACTGGCGCTCTATACGATATTGTATACCTTAAAGGGATAGTTCAGATTTTGATTGACATGAAGTTGTATGAGATCCTCACCATTAGTGTCGTTCATCAGCAGTGAGTTTCCGCCCACTGCGTCCCGTCAGCGGAGTGAGCGGAGCACCAGCCCAGTTTCGGTGTTGCAGAAAGTAGTTCCGTCCAAATGCTGGGGTCAGACGGATAAAGCGTTTTGCTCCAAAAAACAACATGCGTTCAAAAAAGTAATCCATTTGCATCACGATTTCTTTGCCGTGAAAAAGTCCGACCGGTACTATTTTCCCTCCGTTCGTATCACTGCGGGAGGGCGCCGGGCCACTAGGGGCACCAAACTGTGGGGTCTACATCGGCTCCTCTGTAAACACACAAGCAGGAAGTATTTTCTCTATATTAATTAAGACTTACATCGGAAATATGAAATGATATTGAACTGTTTTGTGTTACTTGATGAAGTTTAAGTAAAAAAACCAACAACTAATGACTGTAGACTGCTGCGCAAGAGGAACTGTACATTTTTATTCCAATTCTTCCAAGTCTTAACAAATATAGAGAAAATTCATCCCACTCATGTATTTAGGTTTAAAGAGGGGCCGATCCCACAGGATTGGTCCATCCCCCAGTTTGGCGCCCCTAGTGGTCTGGAGCACTTCCAATTTGAATTGAATTGTGAATTTGCAGCGTTTCTCTCTTGCGGCGCTTCTGTGTTTGCAGCCCTCGCCACCGCAGTTTTCCGATCAAGAGAGACAGAAGCCGAGAGTCAGCATCGGTTTGGCATTGGGAATCGTACCAGCTGCTGAGGATGAAGTGGAACTTAAAGCGAGTGGAGACGTCTGCCCATTGGCTTTGGTGTGAAATGCTGGCGCTCGTGGTGACATCTAATGGTGAAACATCATACATGGCCCCTTTAAAAACAATATTCAACCCTCAAACTTCCAAATGAAGGCCAGTATTAGCTGTTTGCAGGGAACCAGAGAGAGTGACTGGCTGTCCTTTTCTTTTCCAGATCCATCGCTATTAATGTGATTTTAAATGTAGATGAGCACGAGCCACAGTCACGATCTGCTGCATCACGTCTTCATGTGCACATGGCAACCAAATCCCGTCTTCTCTCTCTCTCCTCCCCCCGCCTGTCTCCCCTCCCAGCCTTCCTCGCTGCTGCAGGATGTAAAATAATGCAGTTATCACCATGGAGATCGCTCGGAGATGGACCATCTCTGGACAATGTCAAGAGTCCTTGAGTCTCTCCGTTTCTCCCTGCGAAGATTTGATTCCAGTCTTGAGAGCGGCAGAGAGCCGAGGCAGATGGATGAATCCTAAACGCCCACACTAGAACGCAGACGATGAAAAAGTCAAACTCAAGGGCAGGATTTTCAGTATTATGTATAATGGGATTCGGGATGAATTCTTAAAGACTTTGTTACATGAAACATTAAGCATTTTATTTGCTCTTCATGCACTCGTGTGACATGTGTTGTTACTGAATTACTTGATCCACTGGCTTATGTTGCCTAAGGATGAAGCATAAATGGCTGTTGACTTTCGAACAAGCTCTTATTATTCAGTAAGAAGCTTTACAGCCCATAATGAAAGCTCACGGACAGAAACTTGATACATTTTGGATGAATTACCACTTTATAGTGACACTGCTCATTCAGTGGGCAGTTTTTCCTCCAATCAGTGCCTTCAACCCGACATTCGCCGCATTGTTGTTTACCGTTCCTGTTATTTTGCGAACGCCTCTCATCCCGCCGCGCTCTTCACCGTCTCCATTCCGCCTTGTGCGCACCGTTTTCCGCGATTGGATCCCCTCTATGCTCTATAGTGGAAGTATTATTGAATTAAAGACTATTAATGGCACCTCATGAGATAATAGAGCAGAGAGGGAGGGTTGAAACATCTGTGAGCGCGCTCTCGTAGCTCGCGGAGGACAGAGATGGCGACAGAGATTGAAAGAGAGAGGAGAATGAGAAGGAAATAAGGTCCACTGCGTCCTAGAATAGAAAAAGAAAATCCATTTATTCTGAGAGGCCTGCGGGGCTGGAGGTAGCAGGAGTCCACTGTTACTCGACGCAGACACGCGCGCGTGCTCGCGCACACACTGAGCTTTGTCTCTCTCTACGTTTGTGAGGTTTCTCATTCACAAAACGCCCCACGCCTTTGACCTTTACATACTAAAAACCTTTACCTTCAATCCTCACGCTCACACAGCTGTTTAAAGTTGTCCTAAAATGCGCCCGAGCGACAAAGGAAGGAACACACACACGAATACACACTTTCCACAGGAGAAAATTATTTATTTTCCTCTTTTTCTGCCCCCCCTTAGATTTTTGCCTCAGTCAGCGCAACGGCCATAACTCCAACACGGCTGTGCACACACACACACACACACACACACACACACACACACACACACAGTCAGAGTCACTCACCTGGTCACCTGCCTTAGGGGATGTGATGCTGTTTCACTCTTTGCAGGGGTCTCTGTTTCTTGTCTGCCCGGCCACAGAGAATAGGAGGCCATCAATAATCCTGCTGAGAGGAGAGGAGGAGGAGGAGGAGGAGGAGGAGAGAGGAGGGGGAGGAAGGAGAGGAAAGGAGGAGGAGGAGAGGAGGAGATGGGGCTCAAAGGAAAGTAAAGAAGAAGCAAAGGAGAGGAGACAACCCGAAACAAAGGGGAGGCTATAGGAAACAATTATAAAAAAGGGAAGCGATGAAAGGAGCACTCGCCGAAAATGAGGAGAGGAAGAGGCGAGGAGATCTGAAGTTCAATAAGGAGCAGAGATCCGAAAACAGAAAAGTCCGAGGCGCTCCTCTGGCAAAAGATGAAAAAAAAAAGCCTTTAACGAGATGGAAGTGGAATTCTTAATACCGCCCGAAGAAAGCCGCCGGTGCCGGTGCCGCTACACGAGGGTCGACTCTCGGCTTCATTTTCACACAAAAGCACGAAAGCTCATCGATGCGTCTCAGAAATTCACCATCTTCTTAATAGAAAGCTTTTTTTTTTTAAATTATCTTTGGCCAGAAGTGGCGCCTTGGACACTTCCTCCTTTTCAAAGTTTGTTTTGCCTAAATGCATATTCATCACACTTTTTTTTCTCCAAATGCCAGAGCGATCATGAGCTCTTTTTTCTTTCAAGGAGGGGAGAATAAGGGCATAAAGTGGGCAAGGACGCAACGAAGGAAATGAGATAAGAGAAAGAGTGAGAAGATGAGGAGATCCATTGAAAAATGAATATGATACAGGATCGGGCTGCAATTAATCAAATTTACATCGAAATCGCAATATTTTGCTGCTGCGATTATACGCGCATAATCGTCCATGATGTTGACGTTTGAAATGCGTGCTCTACACACACACACACACACTTATTGTGGGGCAGGTAGATGTTACCTACTTGATTTTGGTTGTTCATGGAGGAGGGGGTTCAACATGCATCCAAGTGTTTTTGTCATTTTCAGTTTCATTCCTGTGTCTTTTCTATGCTTCAATCATTGTCATTTGTTTGTGTTGTGTAATGTGATGGCACATTCATTTTTGAAAAATGGTATTAATTCACGTGGAAGTGAAATAAAAAAAGCTACTGTTCATAAGCTCACGTATTCAGGTGTTGAGGTTCAGGTTCAGGTTCAACTATGCTACATCATAACATATAGGAACTTGTTTTGGCATTATTGAAAATTGAAGAATAGTCATGATCAATAATGGTGATAATCAATATTGATGAAAAATATCATGATTATTATTTGGGCCATAATCGTGCAGCCAATAACAGCAGAAAACAAAAAAGTAGTAATCAAAGATAATTTCTCACGTGCGAGACCAGAGAGGGCAAGGAAAGGATCGAGAAATTTAGAGGCGGAAAGAAGAAATGAGGAAGCGGTGAAGGACATTAACTTTCATCAGGTAGAACACACACACACACACACACACACACACACACACACACGGACACAGCAGAGAAAAAAGGGACATAAAAGTTTAGTTTCATATCAGCTTTTTCCCTCCTGTTCATTAGGCTCCTCACTGAATCGATGTCCCCGCTTCCACTTCATTTCAGACCCCTCCCTCCCCAAACTAACCCCCCCCTCCACACACACACACACCCTTCTTCTCCCATCCACCTGTCCTTCCATCCCCTGTCAATCCATTTCCTTCTCCTCTAATCTGCCAACCTTCAAACCACCTCTGCGTTCCTCCTCTGCGGTCCAGAAATGCGCTCCGTTCCCCTCCACCCACTGAAACATCACTCCTGCATGCCGATATCACTCTCTGGAGGGGGGGGTGGGGGGGGCAGAGGGGGGAATTCGCACCACAAAACGCCGCTGACGAGAATGATTATATGTCTTCCCGGCACTTTTTCCACCCACCTCGTTTGGAGGCAAAAGCATAAAAAAGAAAATGCATGGCGTTCAATCAGCGTGGAGAAGATTTTAAGAGCCGTGCGCGGTAAAATGCACCATCGGCCGTTACTTTCATTATGTAATCTTGTTAGATCGTTGCGAATATATTTGCATATTTTATGGAAACACACTGAGTCACACTATATTCTGCGACCCAAAAAAAAGAAGCAGACTGGAGGAGCATTTGACTGTAACACAGACACACATTTCGCCACTTGGACCCTGTTTATCTGTTTAATGCACGACTAATCTTTTCGACAGAAACTTCCACAAACTGCGGTAAAATCACTGAAAAATCTGTGCACAGTGAACGAGACTCTGACGGCTGTGATTCGGGCTGCGCATGTTTGATAACACAGCGCTAAGACTAACACTTGCCACCGGCTAACTGCTGTAAAATGGTTTTATTCCAAGTTTTAAATTGCTTGTTATATCCATTCGGCGGCGGTTACTGTTCGTGACGCAGCCGTGGGAACGGAGCCAACAGTTTTAATTTCCTTTTCTCTGGCCATTATGTCCAGATAATCAGGTCCTGATCCGGTCCTGGACTTGTCCGGTCCACAGAGATAACGGGAGCTTCTGTGTCTGCGTGTTTTCTCCTTCTAGAGCTGCTCTCTTTGCTTCAAGGAGGAGCAGATGTGCTGCAGTCATGGTTTGTAATTTAGTGATTAGAATTTAGTATTTACTGACCAAGTACAATAACAGTTATCTTGGGAAGGCGTTCATACTGGAATTTTAGTCAAGACTGCACAAAGCGGGACCAAGACTTTGCCGTGACCACATCAAGACCACGACCTTATTCATTCAGAGGAAGATCATCACAAAACAGAACAGAAACAGAAAGATGACCGAGACCAAGACCTTCAAAAAGTGGTTTCGAAAACACTGGCAGAGATCCAACTAAGGTTGCAAAGGGTTGGAAAATTCCAAATAAATTTCAGGAAAGTTTCCTGGTTTTGTTACCATCGACTTAAGTGAATTTTTGAAGACAATGAGGACCAGGTCCTTGATGAATAGAAAGCTTTGACATTTTTGAACTGGACTTTTTTTCCTGGGCTGCAGAGGGGACATACGGAATATATCTCGTCTATTGTGAATACCTGAACCTTCCACAGTTCTACAGTTGTAAAAACTGATTAGTGTCATTTATAATTGTTGTATCAGGAGCATTTGCATTTATGTTTGCTTATGACAAATATTTATGTCTATATTCATGACAGTTGGACTCAAAATTTGTAATTGTAATTTCAAATATTGCATTAGACATGTTTGCATGCATGTCTGCTTACAACGAACCGAAATGTTTTTATAGATGTATATGACCAGGTAAATGTAGTTGATATGAATTCCCCCCAAATCCCTGAAAATTCCTGTTAATTCCAATTATTTTGATCAAAATTCCCATGCAAAGTTTCCAACCTTGAAAAGTCACGGAATTTTGCAACCCGAGACCCAACCGATCCCTGTGAGCAAGAACTTTGTGAGAGTAGTTTGGAAACAAAACCTCCTTCTGACAGAGAAAACCTCAGGACGACCAACACTCTGCCTTGATGTGTTACGTAGAGCTATTATTACGGCACTAGTCAATATTCTAATAATACTGTATAATCAGCAAAGTAGTTTGACGTCGGCATCTGTCGAGGAAAGAGGAGAGAAGAGGAAGCAAATCGGTGGTGAATGCGAGGTTATAACAACAGCTGTCTCCTTGCCGTTCTTTGAACTTGCCTTTATGACGACAGAAGTTCCTATGTTGTCGTCTCGCAGTCAGACATTTAGCGTACGCGACAAACCGCGTGCGTGAGCGGCTGTATTATTAATTGTTTACCCCGGCAGCTTTGCATAAACGATTGCTCTTTTGCACGCTCAGATGTTCATTTTCCTCTGCTTGCGCGCCAGCTGCGAGATATAAACATCATTAACACACTAGGAAATTAGGTATGGATTTTGCAAAATGTCCCATCCGAGTGCATGCGGACACGGCGCGCCCCGGACAATGTATAGAAAAGTTCCGCGCTCCCGCTAACTCCCTGACAAGTAAGCCAGTAAGTATATTTCCCCCGGATCGAAACTGTTTCTTCAGCCCTGTTTGAAGTGTTTGCGCTCTGACAGTGTGGGAAAACAGATAAAGACAGATGAACAAACAAAGAGGCGATAAATAAAGTTCTGCCGTTCGCTCGACGTTTCTTTACCCTGTGATGAAGCGTGGTTTAAGAGCCCACCTCTGATTAATTGATGATTACTTGTTAATTAAAACGAACCCTCTAATTAAGCAGAATCGCACGCGCGGTCTCCTAAGTGCAATAAAAGTCAACTGAAGAGAACAAAGTGTCGGCGCGGCTTCATTCGGCGCCTCCACGCAGGGTGGCGGTGGGAAGGGGGGGGGCGGGGGTCCGAGGAGAGAAGAAACGGACCCGGGGGCTGACGATATTTACCGTTTTTGGGCTGCAAAATGAGCTCTTTTGGAGGTGCGCGCGGCTCTAACACTGCCTGTCCCAACATTGGTCTGCAGCCGTTCTGATGAATCCGGGAAGAGTTCAGGCAGGTAAATTTGGCTTTATACCCAAAGGAGGAACTTTAATAAATCTCGATTTTTGCGAGGAATGATAATGACCTATTAAAATGTGGTGAAACGGTCCCTTATATCATTCTTTTAAATTAAAGTACTGATGCAATAACTTTCAATAAGAGTCAAGGAGATATATCGTTACAGCTGACACACACACACATTCTGCTTTTGAATGCCTCCAGAGGTAATTAGGGAAATAAAATGAACTAGTGTGGGGGGAAATTTGTCCTTTTATATTAGCAGTGTGGGGTAATGTGAGATAGTGTTAGCAAAATTATCAACCATAAAACACAGAGGAGACTTAGTGTGGATTAGAGTGAGGAGGAGAGACTGTATAGGGGCCACTATATCCTGGACCTACTGACACATTGGAGACGGGGAGGAATTAGGTCAGGGCTTGAATGTAGAAGGTAATAGATGGCTACAGCGGAGATTTATGTGAGACACCCCCTCTCAAGAGAGAAATAGAGAGGGGGGAGACAGAGAGAGAGAGGGAGAGAAAGAGAGATGGGAGGTTGGTATTGGAACTAAATCAGACTGTCAGTTGGTGCTGAATTCTTCCTGAGGCGACAGAGGGAAGGAAGAGAGAGAGGGATGGATGGAGGGAAAGGAGAGCAGAGCAATGAGAGGGAGGGAGGGAGGGAGAGAGAGAGAGAGAGAGAAGTGGGACATAGCGGGAGAAGAATAATGATGGAAAAAGCATCCAGGCTGAAAGAATGATCAGGGTGGTGGAGTTCACGGAGCAGAAAACAGCACAGGCACAGTGAGGACACGGGAGAGATAGGGAACCCTTCAGATGATGTAACTCGCCCACCGGCGGAGCGTTTACGGAATCCAGGTTTCCCGATGCAAAAGTCCTGGTCATTTTCGCAAAGAGGTAGCGGACATTTTGCAGCTTGGATCCAAACATGAGCCATATTCGTAGCCATAGTGTGCATCGGGTGCACGAAAATACGACAAAGAAGATGGAGGTCGGGCCGAACATTCAACTTATGCACAAATCCACTACTTCCTGAATTCAAGGATTCAAAGTGTCATATGCACAGAGAGAAAACGTGTTTCCCTGCACAATGAAATTCTTTACTGCGCCCCATGAATGCCGATAGTACGATAAGAATAATAATCGTAAATATACAAAGTAGTACTACGTTGATACAAGGTAGTACTACGTTGAAATATTAGGTAAAGAAGAGCAGCATCTTAAACATACAGTAGAATATAAAGTAAAAAAATAAAGAATATTTATAAAAGATAGTGTGTGCTATTTATTTATTCATTTATATAGCAGTAAGCAACAAAGTTTCTTTACTGCATGGACGATTCGACATTTCGGTAGCCCAAATACACTATCTTTGGGATAAATCACCTAACAGCCCTCTGACATTTCCGTGCGTACACCCCACCCAAGTTGTTGTAGAATTTTCTCCTGAACTTCTTTCCGCCATTGTCTTCTGTTTGTTATGGTTCCTTCTGGACAAGCTTTTCTATGCAGATTCCAAGTCTTCCTCTTTGTTCTGTTGTATATTTGCAGCGCCTCCTGCAGGCCTGATATGTATTGCAAAGTTTCGGTGGTTTCAAGTGGACACAGGAAGCGCTCTTTTTCTTTTTTTCCACTGCGTCTCATTACTGGACACACTGATTAAGCCCAGGTGTGTCTGATTGCTGTTGCCGAGTAGCACGCACACCTGGATTAATCAGTGTGTCCATTAACGAGAGACGGGTGTTAAATGAGCTGCTTTAGGAAGTAGAGGAGCTTTGCATGAGGTCCATTAGCTGAGCATTTCAAGTCACTACTGTGCTTGAAAAACCAAACCCTGACCGCTGATCTGCTTTCAGGAAGGTCAACGGCAGTAATCCCGGGAGGCAGGTGAGTCTTATTTTGACCGACATGACGTGTTTATCCGCGTTTCCTTACAGTATGTTGTCTAATCTATGGATTTGGTGAGGATAAAAGGCCATGCTAGTGTTCCTCAATCGCACTCCTCTTATGTCCAACCTGACTAGTGCTTTTCTGTCTCCATCTTTCTGCCTCATGCCTCCAAACTTTGCTCACTTTTACTCCTCTAATCAGATCCACATTATTAATATCCCCGTCCCTTTGTTCCCGGCCCGGCTTGCCACCACGGGGACCAGGAAATTTCCTCCAGTCTGCCCCTGCCATTGCACTTTACTTGAACTGCCTCTGCCTCACACAGAGAGACGGTCCTTTTCACCGCTGCCGGTACCCGCGCACGCATGCTAATCGGTATTTCTGGCGGCCACTGACCCTTATTGAAAGCTGCGTTAATGATGACTTAAACAAACACTGTGTCTTTAGCTGCAGTCGATAGCTCTAAACAGCCATGAGTCACATTATCCATTACAATGAAGTTAGAAATACTAAAACTCCTGCAATGACACACACGCGCACGCATACACACACACTGTCTGTGGTGTGCTAATGAAGGTATTGAAATTGTCATTAATGTGTGTGATGACTCAACAGTAGGAGAGCAATTGGGTTTATGAAAGGCTCATTGCTTTCCATATTTCAGCCTTAAGCAATATAAATGTTTATGTGTTTGCTCATTGACAAGTCCATTTAAAGCAGCTTCCAAAGCCCTGATAGGCCATAACTAATTCTCGGAAGCAGGCTCTCCCACCAGGGTTACGCCGTCACACTGAGCTCTTCGTTTAATTGTCTGATATTTTATTTTGCTTAAAACAGATGTAGTCTAGTTAGCGTCGTCTTTTATGATCCATTACTTGGGCAAACATTTCTGGATTCTTGAGGATGTCATTTCAGGATAACAGCTTACAGTCCTTCAGACTTGGAAGTCCTGCAAAGATTTGGTCCTGTTCAGCCACAATGCAAGAGCCAGGTTTGGACGAATGGACAGAAAACTGAAGTATAGACTAAATATAAATGTTCTTAAAGGGATAATTCCCCTCACAAATGAAAATTCACTTGTTGTCTTTGCAACACTATGATGTTGGTGATTTCATTATATTGTATTTGGCTGCAGCAACATTTTTATTTGTTCCCAAATCCTCCTCCGCAAAGAGAAATAAGTTTCCAATGATTCTCAGCAATTACACACACACACACAAAAATATATAAATAATTGGAGCGGTGTAGCGTGGGCTAACATAGGAACCCGGGTTGGCTAAAGACTGGAAACATTTTTTTCTTTACATTTGCATAGAGGACGGCAATCTCCTAGTACCCTGCTGTCGGATGGATTACGCAGAAACACCTACACTGATTTCCACAGAGGCAGTGGGCGACGGGTTTGTTGGAATGCATTTGAACATTATCTTTATGCAGAAAATATCACCTGGACCTCTGCAGATGTTGTCATGCCAATGGAATCTATCGAGGTCTAGCAGCCCTCACCCTGACTTCAGCTCTGGGGTCATTGATTGTTCGGTCTGTGCCTCTGAGCAGCCCACCTTCCTTGCTGTTCAATCCAGGGCTGCCGATTTTGATTTATCAAGCTCGAGACTTAACTTTTCATCTTCACTTGCTACAACAAATGATTGCGATGCAGAATCCAGTGAGGCGGCCTGTTGCAATCACAGCCAGGCGGCCGCTATGTTCACTGCCTAAATGGCGTAGGATGGAGCGGGATTTCCTCCCCTACTACGCCGACCACTTCCAGAATTTTTGTTACTTCGTGTGCGAGAAAAAGTTTCATTACATTTGATAAATGCCAACAAGCATTGCGGCTAAGAAAAGATAACTAAGCTGTGCATGTATATAAAATGAGCTTCCCGGTGGCAGCCTCTGGGGAACTGTCATGAAAGAAAGAAATGAAAATATAAATTTCTTCAATTTACTTCTACAGTTTTTTCTCCTCAAAGGAAAACGCAGGTGCAAGTATGTCTGCTCGACAAGGAAATTCTCTATTTTCAGGTGCACTTTAAAGGAAATTGGCACATCTGTATGTGTGGAAGTGATAAAGCTTCGGTGTCAGAATGGTCTCCAACTCAGTGTTCGTGCGGCATCTTTATTTGGCCTCCATTATGTTTTATTTGTAGCCAGATAGTGTCTCTTGGCAGGCAATAAATGGGCTGTGAATCTGAAATGTGTTTGTGCAAGGGTACAAGGGAATTCAGTCATGCACAAACACAAACATAAATATGCAGGTGAGCAATACGGATGCGGGAAAGCTCGTTCGGTTTTATTTCATTGTAAGAACTGGGAAACAGCTCGAAACAATGAGCCTGATGCTGCTAATAACTGTGCATAACGTGTACGCAAAGCCACAATGTGATATGCATATTTGAGAATCGGCCACGGCAAACTTCATTCCTCAATACATTTGAATATGCAATTGTTTTCTGGCACAAAAAGCCTTGACAAGCTGTTATTACACGATTCCTGTGGGTGCAGACACAACAGCCTGAAAAGATATTAGGGGAGGCAGAACAACAGAGCAGCGAGTAGCTGTGGTTGACGGGGAGATGTGGGCCTGCATGCATACATTTGTGGGTGCTTGCGTGCGTGTGTGTGTGTAAGTGTATTCGCAGAAGAGTGTAATAATGCTGGTGGTGTTTCTTCACTGCTCACCAGAATCGGAGATGTGCTTGGCTGGCATTTACTTTGTGCCAATTCTTTCAGAGTTTCCCTGCAAACGTCCCACTAATACATTTCTCACTATGATGCCTCTTGGTCATTGCAAACTCTCGGGGACATTAGGTCAAATAAAGCGTGTAAACATAAAATGGGACTTTTTTTTTCCTTCTTCTTGAACCCGACATCCAAACAAGTGATGCCTCAGACTGCATTTATAGTTGTTGTCGGGGCGTAAAAGGCAGAGCAAAGCTAATTACAGACATGAGCTGCCCTCACATGTGCTATACTGAACTTTTCCTTGATGATACCCATTGGTGCTGTATGCGAGAATGTAAATGCCAAAATCAGTTGGACTGGACATTTCCACAGACTTAAACGTGCCAAGTCTCGTGTATTAAACCCAAAATGTTTCTCTAGTCGAAGAAAATAAAGATCTGATGGTGAAGAAGCTCTGCAAGAACATTAATGGCTAAACGGAAAGAAAACAGGACTCTTCTGTATGTTCAGCCTCATCCTGGGTGACCACTGTCAAGTTTCTTCTTCACTGCTATGTACATTTAACGACAAACAACTCGAAAGGAGAAGTTGTAGAAGGTGTCCACATCATTTTCCTGAGCAGGTCTAAAATTCATAGTGATTTGTAAATTAATGTAGAGCCTGGATCATAATAATAACCAACCAACCAACCAATAAAACCAGCCAACCAACCAATTGACCTCAGTCAAAGTTCTTCCTGCCAAAAATTATCACACTTGTATTTGACATATTATTAAGGGACAAACTATCTTTCTCTATAGAACAAACCAGTAGAACAAACCAGTTGGAACCAGTCTAATTCCAGTCAAGTCTCCACAATGGGACAGATTGTCAATATAGCTGCAAATCGACTATGAATTAATTATTACATTGTGAGAAATGTACAAATGTGTAAAGAAACCACATCTGATGACCATAAAGCACTATGGAAACAAAAATTACACATTTCATTAACCCCCCCCCCCCCA